>PITA01004537.1:51477-122280 GCA_004023965.1 Spilogale gracilis
GCCTGCTTCTCCCTCTCTCACTCCTCCTGCTTGTGTTCCCTCTCTACCTGTGTTTCTCTCTGCCAAATAAATAAATAAAATCTTTTTTTTTTTTAATTTACTACCTTCTAGGCATGCTTCCCATTATTCATTCAAGATCACAGGTTTGTTACATGGCGGGCATGGATGCTAGACGCCTAACTTCAGATGGTGCTCTTTTTTTTTTAAATTTATTTGACAGAGAGAAACACAGCCAGAGAGGGTACACAAGCAGGGGAAGTGAGAGAGGGAGAAGCAGGCTTCCCGCCAAGCAGGGAGCCCGATGTGGGACTCGATCCGGGGTCTCCGGGATCATGACCTGAGCCGAAGGCAGTCGCTTAACCAACTGAGCCACCCAGGCGCCCCAGATGGTGCTCTTGATACAGAGCTCTCTCACCTGTGACTTGAGTCAAAACCAAACCTAAACTCAAATACAGCAGATTTGCTGTGCCCCTTCCTGTCCCCAGCTCACATAGAAAACCCCTTCCTTTATGCTCCCAACTTCCCTAACAGATCTGCCCTGAACACCTGCTGGGCCGGTAACTGGCCAAGGGAACGACCCAGTTGTAAGCACTCTCGTGGTGGAAGGCTAGAATCAGATGAGATTAGCACTGGCTCAATGAATGAAGGCCTGAGTCATAAAGTCAGCCCTTCCTCCAAACTCCAGGCAGGCAGCACCGATAGCTATCTCCAGTTCTGTTATGTTTTTTGTTCTCAAAGAAAAATAGCTGGAAGATACGACTCCTCCCCTCCAGTCATGCTTTATTGCATCTCAGAATGACAAGCCTTTCCTAAGGTCTAACCCAGAGGTTGCAAGCTGGCAGTCTGCCAGCAACAATTGGCCTGCACGCATAATTTGGTTGCCCTGCACATTTTGAAAACTGCTTTGAATTAGTTGCCAACTTTAAAAACAAGATCTTTTTTCCCATAAAAATTTATAGCTTCCCCCCCAAATTCAGGTCAAGCAACAATGTGCTGGAGCTCTGCTGCACCTGCACCTGTCTCTTTATAGGGAGGCTTGTTCCCAGCACCACCCCCAGCAACCCCCCCCCCCAAGAACCCCTGCCCCTACACCAGCCCCCCTCCTGCACACAAGGCTTCCTGAATGTCCCAGGTAGCAGCAGAGTTTCCACCAAAGAACTATACCTCCTTTGGTGGACATTTAGGTCCGTTCCAGTTCAGCCCATTCTGCCTTCCACAGAACCCAAAGAGCTCAGCCCCTCTGACCACACAGTCCTCCTTCATGTGATACTCCAACCGCGCAGGGCTCCAACACAAAGAGAATGGTTATGAGGACCTGAGGCCTTGGATTTGGATTCTAAAATGCCAAGCAGGCCTCTTTTTGAGGGATCCCTAATCTCCCTGCCACAGCGGCAAAGCTTTGGGGCAGGAAGAAGTCCTGAGTTCAAGGATGTCTGTGTGAAAAGCATTGCCAAGTCCAAAGACCTGAGTTCAATCCTGGCTCCTGGGGTGAGTACTTACCTCTCTTGAGTTTGTTTCCCCACCTCTAAAACAGGCTAATTGCACTTCACAGGCTAAGTGAAAGAAATTTTAAAAAGTGTATATGAAAAGTGCTTATGAACATCTTCCAGGTATCTGCCTGATGCAGGCCTCGATCCCAGGACCCTGAGATCATGACCTGAGCCGAAGGCAGAGGCTTTAACCCATTGAGCCACCCAGGTGCCCAATAAATAAAATCTTTTAAAAAAATAAAAAATAAAAAAAAGGAAGGGTGGATGAAGAGCCCCGTGTCTGGGTGATCTGAGGTCCTCCCACCTCCTCCTTCTGCTTGGAGGGCCTGGGAAATGCCTCTCCTCACCTGTCTCCAGAGCTGCAGTATGATGAATCCTACGGGAATGCAGCTTATTTCTCCATGCAAGAGCTCTCCCTAGCTCATTTCCAGGGCCAGGTCACAGGGAGAAAGGAGGCTGGCCAAGCTGGGGAGGAGGCCCGGTGATGTCCACTCTCCCCAGCCTCTAGCACGCTGAGATGGGCTTGCCCGAAGTTACCATTATCCCCATTGGACACAAGGCACGAAGGTCTTTTCCCTCCAAAACCACACCACCTCCCTACTTCCCAGTGAGGAGGATCAAATGACCTGCTCTTGAAAGCACGTTGCAAAAACGGATAAAAGGTACAATAGCGAACAAAACAGCCACGGAGACGTGCTACAAAGTGATGCCAAAGAACGGCCGTGTGGTTACTGGAAAGCAGATCTCTGGGAAGCGCCCCAGAGCATCCCAGTTATCCAACAGACATTCTCACCTCACATGCCTTGGTCAAAAGGTGCCACGGGGTTAAGCTCTGGCCGGAAGGCTGGCCAAGTCCCCCCCCCCCCCCCCCCCGCCTCCCCGAAGCTCACCGAATCTCCCTTTGGCAGACGTGAGGGGCGGAGGCGCCCACCCAGCCCCGCCAGGATCCGCCCGGCGACTTCTGGGCGCACCTCTAGCCCGGGCTCGGGGAGACAGCGCCCTGAGCCCGACTGGGAGGATGAGGCTCACCTGGTCCTCACGGATTCCAGCCGAAGGGCGAGGCCGCTTTGCACCACCACCCCCACGTCTGCCCCCGAGCGCGGCGCGAGCCCCCCGCCTTGAGGGAGCACGACCCCTATCAACCCGGACTCGGGCATAAACAGATGTCCTCCCACTCGCGGGTCTTAGAAAGGGGCTGCGGGCGGTGCTGGAGAAACCAGGCGGGCCTGGGGAAGGGCCTGTCGGAAGCCCCTGGCCGCAGAGGAGGGACGCGCCCCCAAGATGTTCCCACAAAGAGCTCCGGCTCACCGGCGGCAGGCGGAGCCCCGCCGGGAGCACAGCCCCTGCCAGCCGTGGGGCGCGGAGATAGAAGAGCGCCGTGGGGGCGGGGAGGCGTGGGGGAAGGGGCGCCGAGACCCTCCCCGCCCGCGTCCCCGCGCGCGCGCGCTCGCCCGCCCTGCCCGGAACTCAGCCCCGCTCGGGCCCGGCCCGCAGCTGCCGCCGCCCCCCCGCGTCCCCTAGCCGGCTCACCGCGCCGCCGCCGCCGCTCAGGGCCCGGCCCGGCCGCCTCCCGCCTCGGCCGCCGCCGCCGCCGCCGCCGCCGCCGCTTCCTTCCTCCCGGCCGCGCTCGCGGACTGGAGGTTTCGGGTTTCAGGCCGCCGAGCCCCGCTTCGCTCCTCCCGCCGCCCCGCCGCCAGCACGCGGACCCGGGAGAGCGCAGACCAAGTAACTTTGCGGCGCTCCCGCCCCCCCGCCGCCGCCGCCGCCGCCGCCGCCCCTCCCCGCCCCCCGCGGCCCCCTGCGCCCGGCGCCGCCGCCTCCCAGCTCCGGCGCGCCCCTCCCCTGCCCCGCGCCCCCGGCTCCGCAGCAGCCCGCCCTACTAGCCACTTCTTCCCGTTTCTTCCCACGACCAGCCTCGCCTGCTGCTCTTTTGTCTCGCCCTTACCCTCCCGACTCGACCACTTTGCGTGTGTGGCCCCTACTCGGGCCTTCCCTCATCCCATCTCTCCGTCCCAGTTCCAGCCGTTGGGACGTCCACTTTTTCGTTTCTCTCTCCTTCGCACTTAGACTTTTCGGATTCTTCCCGTGGGCTACGCACCGCCGCATTCTCCTCCTCCTGCTCCCATCTCGCCCTCTACTCCTCCTGGGCTTGCCTTTCCTGCGCACCTTTCATTCATCCTACCAACTCTAGGAACATCTGCCTGATGCCAGGCTCAGTCCTGCGCCCTGGAAATAGCACAGGGAATCAACCGCGGAGCCAGCCTTTGAGGAAGCCACAGCCCTCGAGAGTGGGAGGGTGAATGTAAACAGATCTTTGCAATGCTACTCTACTCTCCCTCTGAACCAAAAGGCTGAGGAGCAGTAATTACAACTCACAGTCCAGGATTCTGCCAGTTCAGTGGACAGAACAGTTCCTTTTCATGTTTCCCCCCCCCATTCTCACTCCCCACGTTCTGTACCGGCCCCAGCCTCCTGCATTTTCTATGCAGCGGGCTAAGTAAGGGGAGGAAAAGTTAAAGCAAACGGTGAACTGCAGAAGGGGGACGAGGGAGAGAAAACAGGGAGGAAGAGAATCAGGTAAGAATTTACAATGCCCAGTTCACCAAACTCCAGCGAAAACTGATGCTGCTCCCAGAGCAGGATGCAAATTCTTCTGACATCCATCTGCTTTGATGAATGCATTAATTATTCCCTTGTCTACAGATTGGCACTGTGGAAGCTGCTTCCTTATTGTTATTAGGCCACAGAAGCCCCATTTAGAACAATAATTTACTACTTAGCACTTACCAAACACCCAGCTTGTCTTCAGGGACAAATGGGATAATGGGGAGGGGAAAAAAAGAAGTTAATGGATGCCTTAATATTCCTATGGGATAAATGCTTTATTCGGTCCCAAACCGGAAGCTGAAATCCTCTCAGAGTCTAGGTCCCCAGAAAGCCAGCTGCTGAAGGAGCTTAAAACAGTTTGTTCTCAAGATTATTTTAGACTTTTATTCCGAAATTCCTGGGGTTTTTGTTTTTAGTGTTTTGGGGGGTTTTTTGCACTGACTCTGGCACTGACTAATCTTTGTGACCCCGAGGGAGTTATTTAACCTTTCAGAATCTCAGCTTAGTCCTACATAAAATAGGCATACTCATACCTGCCTTTCTGTTGAGTTTAAAAAGATGAAATGAGATAAGGTGAGTAAATCATCTGGTGCATAGAGGCTGAGAGTTGAGAGTTAAGCCCTTTGAAAAGTTGGCATTTAGGAAAGGTCTGAGAACATATGCCACAGTCTGGCACAGAGAGAACAAGAAAAACAATTATGAATCTTTCACCTTCATATCTACCCAGGATGCAAAAATGCCCATCCCATGCTCATTCTATTTCATTTTGAACTCTTCAACTGAAAGCCTTTTTCTTCTCCTGCTCATTATCAAATATATTATTTATCACAAAGGTTTTTCTTCCCTTCACTCATAAGCTCAGAACTTACTGTGCATTCAAGAATAGAAATTGCTGCCAACAAATGCATTTTTTCAATTGCTCTCAAGATTTTTTTTTTTCCTTCTGGAGCTAATATTGAGCTGTGAGCAGTAGTCACTCAGATGCAGAGAAAAGAAAGAAAAACTATTATCCATTATTTCACTATCGCTGTATAGGTGACAGTTGTGTGAAAAACATGACATGCATTTTGTGTGAGAATTTTTTTCAAGAAACGAAAAGAGAGATACATAGTAACTCTCCTTTTTCAAGTCCCTTTCATAAGCCATTCCCTTTTGGGTTTCCCAAAAGACTTCTGAACTAAGGTAATGAGAGGCTTTGTCCAAGGGAACCCTAAATGCTGGTTGAAGAATCTGCATATGGTAAGATATCTTTAAAATAAAATATCTTTCCAATCCAGTAGTCCACATAAAACTAGTCAAAGCAAAATTGTGAAGTATGCTGTCCGTTCTGCATAAAATATATTCCTGTACTTGTCACAGGCTGACTCCTTCTTACCCTTCACATCTCAATTTCAGTGTCACCTCCTCAGAGAAGTCTTCCCTGACCAGCCTAAAAGAGGTTCTTCAATCTCTGATCTCTCTCAGAGCTCCCTTTTTTCTGTATAAGATTTATCTCAGTGTATAATATATCTAATTTTTCTATTTATTTGCTTAGAGTATGCCACCATTGGTAGATACAAACTCTATGAGAGCAGGAACCCTATCTGTGTTATTTACCGCCATGGAACCGGGGCCAACTTTGTTAAATAAACAAAATGAAAAAATAGAAATAGATGAAGTATCTCTTCAGGGGCATCTGGTTATCAAACTTTAGGATATATAAGATTCCATTAGGAGTGCCTGGGTGGTTCAATCGTTAAGCGTCTGCCTCCTGCTCAGGTCATGATCCCGGAGTCCCGGGATCAAGCCCCACGTCGGGCTCCCTGCGTTGTGGGAAGCCTGCTTCTCCCTCTCTCACTCCCGCTGCTTGTGTTCCCTCTCTAGCTGTGTTTCTGTCTGTCAAATAAAATCTTTAAACAACAACAACAAAAAAGAATCCCTTGGAGATTTCTTAGATGCAGCACCAAAAGAACAAGTGATTAGAGAGGTTAGATGTGTTGGATTTCATCAAAATTAAAAACTGAAGTGCTTCCCAGGACATCATCAAGAAAATGAAAAACAGGGCGCCTGGGTGGCTCAGTGGATTAAAGCCTCTGCCTTTGGCTCAGGTCATGATCTCAGGGTCCTAGGATCGAGGCCCACATTGGGTCTCTCTGCTCAGGAGGGAGCCTGCTTCCTCCTCTCTCTGCCTGCCTCTCTGCCTACTTGTACTCTCTCTCTCTCTGTCAAATAAATAAATAAAATCTTTTTTTAAAAAAAAGAAAATGAAAGACAACTCACAGAATAGGATAAAATACTTGCAAATCATATATCTGATAAAGAACTTGTATCCAGAATCTATAAAGACCTCCTACACCTCAATAATAAAAAGAAAAAAAAATCCACTTTAAAAAGGATAAAGGAGGGGCACCTGAGTAGCTCAGTCATTAAGCATCTGCCTGGCTTCGGCTCAGGTCATGATCTCAGAGTCCCAGGATCAAGGCAAGCATTGGGTTCCCTGCTTGGCGGGAAGTCTACTTCTTCCTCTCTCACCACTCCTGCTTGTGTTCCCTTTCTCACTGTGTCTCTCTCTGTCAAATAAATAAATAAATCTTAAAAAAAAAAAAAGGATAAAGGATCTAAACAGACATTTCTCCAAAGAAGGTATAGAAAAAACCTATAAGCGCATGCTGGACATAATTAGTCATCAGGGAAGTGCATATCAAAACAGAAATGAGGGGACCCTGGTTGGCTCAGTCAGTCTAGTGTCTGTCTTTGGCTCACGTCTTGATCCCAGTGTCTAGGATCAAGCCCTACATAGGGCTCCATACTCAGTAGGCAGCCTGCTTCTTCCTCTCCCTCTGCAGCTCCCCAGGCTTGTGCTCTCTCTCTCCCTTTGTTAAATGAATAAATAAAATCTTCAAAAAACAAAACAGAAATGAGATTCCACTTGACACTCACTAAAATGGCTAAAATGAAAAAAGTAATAACCAATATTATAGGAAGATTTGGAGGAGTTAGAACCCTGCACAGTGCTGGTGAGAATGTAAAATGAGGCAGCCAGTTTAGAAAACACTCTGTTAGTTCCTCAAAATGTTAGACATAAAGTTTCTATAGGACCCAACAGTTCCACTTGTAGGTATTAAAGCAGGAGAAATAAAAACCTACAGCCACACAAAAATCTACATACAAATGCTCGTGACAGCATTATTCATAATAGCTAACAAGTGGAAATGGCCTAATTGCCCATCAGTTGACGGCTGGATAACAAAACATGGTCTATCCATATGGTGGACTATTATTCAGCTGTAAAAAAGAATGAGGTAATGACACACACTACAACATGGGCGAACCTTGAAAACGTGAGGCTAAGTGAAAGAAGCCAGCCAGAAACACGGCATATTGTATGAGTCCATTTATATGAGATAGCCAGGAGAGATGAACACCCGGGGACAGAAAGATTAATGATCGCCTAGGGCTGAGGGCTTGGATGAGAGGTGAATGTTAACAAATATAGAGTTCCTTTTAGAAATGGTGAAAATGGTATAAAATTAGATTGTGGTGATGACTGCACAAGGCTGTGAATATCCTAAAAACCAGTGACTCGTACATTACAAATGGTTGAAATTTATGGTATGTAAATTATGTCTAGATAAAGCTCTTTTAAAATAAAAAGAATCCCTTATGGAGTTTGTTAAAATGCTGTTTCAGACCCCGCTCCTGGAGAGACTGACTTGGCAGGAGCTGGGGAGAGCTGCCCATTTCCTCTCCTGCAGGGAGTGTGCCCTCAAATTTCTTTGGGAAACCATTGCTTCCCCTTACGGGCCAGTCATGAGGTTTGCCCGGGATGACCTCTCCCCCAGCTCCAGGGGTGGGCTCTGATTGTCAGCATTTGCTACCTTTTCCAGCCAGATGCTTGGTTCAGAAATGGAGATTGGCCATAGGCCTTTCAGGTCATGATGAAGACTCAAGAACATTTTGCCAAGAAGTCTGGTTGGTTGGAACCAACATTTAAGGAACAGAGTGAGAAATAGTAGAATTTAAGTCTCAGCTAAATCATCTGGTCATTGGTGAAGCCTTCCCTGAAGCTGATGTATCCCCCTGGACTGATCAGTTATAGGAGGCAATATATGTTATTTTATTAAGCCACTGTGGGTTTAATTTCTGTTATTTGGAACGGAACGCATCTAACTCAGTGGCTTTCAAGATGACATGTTGGAAATCTCTAGGGGCATTTTGTGATTGTTACAACGATTAGAGGGTACTCCAGACATATAGTGGATAGTGCCAAGGGTACCAGATGTCTTCAAGTGCATGACTTAGACCACAAAAAAAGATTTCTGACTCTAGAGTCTAACTATTTATATCTAAGCCCAAAGGGTTTGTTTTGTTTTGTTTGCCTAGTTTCGTTATATACCAACGCATCCGGAAATGCCATCCCTGTGTAAATTGAAGAAGGAGTGCACTTCGGTTTGTTCAAAACTCACCAAGACTTGTTCATCAGTTTGGAAAATCACATCTCTGCTAACAATGCCACTCATGGTATCGAATTGACCAATTCAGGATGAGTGATCTGGTCTGCATTTATATACGTCACATTCACAGTGATCCTATCTGTAACTTCAAGTGCCTGACCACTTCACAGTATTGAAATGAGCATTACATTGATTTTCATTCATTCCTTCAACAGTTTTCTGAGTATCATATGCTAGCTGCTGGCCTGAAAATTTACAACCGTAAACAAGAAAGACATAAATTCCTGCCATCATGGAGTTTATAGTTGGGTGAGGGAGATACAATTGAAAAAGCAAACTGTATTCTATTTTAGACCATGATAAAGCACTTAAAAAGAAGAAGGAGGAGGAGGAGGACGAGGACGAGGACGAGGAGGAGGAGGAGGAGGAGGAGGAGGAGGAGGAAGAGGAGGCATAAAGCAAGGAAGGAGAAATGAAGTTCAGGAATAAGGGTGGGGCTTCAAATTTTTACTAGGGTCATCAGGGAAAAGCTGAGAAAATGGTTAAAGTTAGGGAGTCAGCCCAGTAAGCAACTGAAGAAGAATGTTTCGGGCATGGAGGAAAGGTGGTGCAAAGGCCCTGAGGAGGCATTGTGTTTAGGCTGTTTAAGAAATAGTGAGGAGACCAGTATGGCTTGAGAAGCATGCTTAAGAGGTAGAGAAATTGGATATGAGTTCAGAGAGGAAACAGGAGACTAGATTGTGCACGATCTTACAGATCCTTTGGCTTTTCTCTGGATGTGATGAATATTATGGATAGAAGAGTGATATAATCACTTCCCATTATTATTAATATTAAGAGTTTCAAAAAAAAGAGTTTCAAAATTCTGTATGTAGGTAGATTGTGTTATTATGAATTCCATTTCAAGATTCTAAAAAGTCATTACAAGATATCTGTTATTTTATTTATTTATTTTTATTTTTTAGAGATTTTATTTATTTGTTGGGGGGTGGGGGGATCAAGACAGCGAGCACAAGCAGGAAGAACAGCAAGCAGAGGCAGAAGCAGGCACCCTGTTGAGCGAGAAGCCCATAGGGGACTTGATTCCAGGACCCTGGGATCATGACCTGAGCTGAAGGTAGATGCTTAACCGACTGAGCCACGCAGGCATCCCAAAATATCTGTTATTTTAAGCGCATGCATTAGACTTGAGAGTCACTTCTCTAACAAATATGTAAGGTCTGGGTGGCAGTCCAGAAGTCCACATCTTGCCAAGTGATGCTGCAGACCCTGATGTACAAGCTAGGAGCCATGATATGGAGACAAGCCTCCAAGCCCTCCCCTTAGTTCTTCCTTCCTTTGTGGTATCACGCATGTAAGCAGTTTTCCACCTTTGTCCTGTGCCTGTTTCCAAAAAATGTTGGGCGAGTTCTTACAAAAGAAGACATGGACACAGCATGGCTGATAAAATAGCCCTAGCACACTGAAAACCACGAATGAAGAAGAGGGACCAGTGTCCCCACACGCTGGTTTCACGGGGATGGGTGTGCTCTGGGTCATGTGTGCCTGTGGGCGAAGCCATCCATCAGTCCGCAGCTGCACACTCACGGGAAGCATTCTGTATCTTTGCACTCTCTGCCTCGTATTTGATGGTGAGAGAACAGGGTGTGTGTGTGTGTGTGTGCGCACGTGCGCACGCGTGTGTATGCGCGTGTGTGTGTGTGTACACAGGATCACAAAAGAGAAGTAAGGAGAGTCTGTCCAAAATTATATGAGATTTAGGTATCTGAAAATTTCTATAGAAAATCTTTTGCTTTCAGGATAGTGGATTATTTGTGTCAATTGTTGGTTAGACCCAGGCAACTTTTTCAAAGATGGTCTCTATAGAGTGTTGACATTCAGATTTGACAAATACATATTGGGCTCCTACTATGTACTGGCTTCCCTATTTGGCATTTTATTTGCATGATTTCACATAGTCGTCATGATAACTTATTGCAGTTGACTAACATCTCCATTTTATTACATCCAAAATTAAGAACTTCGGTTCTTTCTTTCTCTCACCCCAACCAAAACATCTTAAGTAACTTCTCTCTCCCTTAACATCCATGTCTGTAAACTGGGGATCATAGTTGTACTAGACCATTGTGAGGATTAAATGACACAATGAATGGAAATGTTACATATAGTAGGTGTTCAAAAATGCAAACGTGTGCATACATGCGTACACACAGACTGCTATGGACTGAATGTTTGCGTTGCCCAAAATTCCTATTTGAAGCCCAAGCCCTTCCGTAATGGTATTTACAGGTAGGACCTATGGGAGGTGATTGGGCAGGGATTAGTACCCTTTAAGAAAAGACAAAACAGAGCTTAGCTCCACCATGTGAAGATACAAAAAAAAAAAAAAAAAAAAAAAAAAAAAAAAAAAAAAAAAAAAAAAAAAAAAAAAAAAAAAAAAAAAAAAAAAAAAAGCCATCTACAAACCAGAAAGCAGATCCTCATCAGACATGAGACCTTGATCTTGGACTTCCTAGCCTCCAGAACTGGGAGAATAAATATGTGTTGTTTCAGCCAGTCTATAGTATATATAACAGTCTGAACTAATTAAAACACGTGCCTGGGTGCCTGGGTGACTTACTTGGTTGAGTGTCTGCCTTTGGCTCAGGTCATGATCTCGGGGTCCAGGAATCAAGCCCCTCCATGGGGCTCCTTGCTCAGAAGGGAGCCTGCTTCTCTCTCCTCCCCTCACCTGTGCATATGCACTCTCTCTCAAATGAATAAATAAAATCTTAAAAAAGGACACATTTTCCTACATGCAAATACATAATATGGAATGGAGATTGTAACAAGTACCTAGGAAGATTAAATGAGTTAGTAATCATAAAGCAATTATAGTGAGGCCTGGCACCTAGTAAGGTCTATGTAAGTGTTCAATAAAAATGAAAAAGGAGAGAGGCAGGGGAAATGGAAGCTACTGAATCAGTAAAAGTTAGAAATATTTGGCAAGAAATAGATTTGAATATTTCCAAGTATTGTACAGAAACTGAAAGTAGGCTGTCAAAAACTGCTCAGAATGCTCCCAGTAGAGGCTACTTTCGGCAGCTGCTCAATGGGAATGAAATGAACGGTTGTCCACCACTCGCCTCTGAGACTCAGTCAGGCTTCAGTGGGGCCTGCTTCTGCACTGTCTCTGGGTGCGGTAGGACAGGGGAGGCAGTCATCCAAAGAGCTCTGCCCTTCCAATCCCAAATGAGTTTAGTAAATGGTAAAGAATAACCTCTGGTTAACGTATATATAAATAGACACACACACACATGCACACACAGAAAATACAGTTTTTTAAATTCATTTTTTATTTAAATTCATTTATATATTATTAGTTTCAGAGGCACAGGTCAGGGATTCATCTGTTGCATAAAACACCCAGTGCTCATGACATCACATGCCCTCCTTAGTGTCCATCACTCAGTTACCGCCTCCTTCCAGCCCCCTCCTGTCCAGCAGCCCTCCGTTTGTTTCCTATGATTAAGAGTCTCTTATGGTTTGTCTCCCTCTCTGGTTTCCTCTTGTCTTCTTTTTCTTCTCTTCCCCTATGATCCTCTGTTTTGTTTCTTAAATTCCACGTAACAGTGAGATCATATGATCAATGTTTTTCTCTGATTGACTTATTTCACTTGGCATACCACCCTCTAGTGTCATCTATGTCATTGCAAACGGCAAGACATTGTAAAATACAAGACTATGTATTTCAGAAAATACATAGTTTTAAAATAAATGGGCCTTCTCTAGTATTATCCTTATTAAGTGATAATATAAGAATCAATATAAGTATTGATTTTTCTAAAGTGTTTGTTCATTGGTAATAGTTTGAAATAACTTGTTTTGTAATTCTTTTCTTTATAGATAAGGTAAACCAGGTCAATCTCTTCCCCAAATATCTTAAATCTCAAATATTGATGAGTTGGTGAACTGATGAGTTAAATTTAAATAAAATAAATTTAAAAATAAACTGATGAAGTTTCCCTAGCATAAAATTCTAGGTAATGGCAATCTCCACAAACCAATAACTTATTCACTAAAAATATGTTATCGATGTCAGAACACATGGAACAATGAAAAAATAGATCTCTCTGTGCTTCCATGGAAAGTTGTCCTTGATACAGTAAACAAAAAGTTTTCAGAAAATATATAAGTAAAATGACCCCATCTCTGTAACCATATATGTGTGTGTGTGTACGTCTCCATGTGCACTAAAAGAAATCTGTAAGAGTGGACGCTAAATCAGAAATAGTGATTCCAGTTAGATATGGGTTTAATGGAAATAGGTGCTTTTACTTTTTACTTAATGCACTTTCTATATTGAATTCTTTACAATAAGTATGTATTATTGTATTATTTTAAAAACATAGTTTTAAAGTAAAAATGCACTTAAGCACTTGATAAATATATCCAAATATACACATTGATATGTGTGTTTTCATCTATAGCAAATACTTATTGAGCATGTATCATGTGCTCTTGAGATACATCGGTGAGCAAAGCGGACAAAGACCCCTGCCCCCAAGAGCTTGTATTCTAACCAAAAGTAGAGCAGGATAAGGAGAATCTGGATCAGAGAACAGAGGGTAGTTTTTAATATTAAATAGGGTGATCAGGATAGAGCTTATTGATAATCTGACACTTGAGCAAAGCCTTTAAGGAGGTGACTAAATTAGTCATTAGCGTGTGTGAGAAAGCCTTTCTGGACAGATGGACCAACTGACAGCAAGAACCTTAGGGTAGAAGTGTGCCTTGCATCTTCAGGGTAAAGCAAGTAGGCTGCGGCAGCTAGAGCAGAAGGAGCAAGCCGGGAACGGTGTGGAGCAACCAGTTCTCTCCTACATCACTGTTGGGAATGAAAATTGGTGCGACTGCTTTGCAGAACTATGAACCATTAGCTCCTAAACTTAACCATGCATACGTATTATGACGTGCAATTCCACTTCTAGCAAAAATGTGTGCATAAGTTCACAAGAGGGGCATATTGTAATGTTTGTAAGCAGCACTGTTTACAACAGCGCCAAACTAGAAACTATCTAAAGGTCCCTCAATAATGGAATGTATCAATAGATCGTAAAATACTTACACAGTGAAATACCATATACACTGTGATGAAAATGAATGATTTGCAATCTCATACGACAATGAAGTACAGGTTAATCTCACAAGCATAGTGAGAAGTTAAAAAAAAAAAAAGACCCTAAGGATCTATATTTTATGATTCCTTTTAGAAAAAGTACAAAAGAGGTCAAACCAATCTCTGCTATTAGGAGCCATGTTGGTGGGTAATGACTGGAGGGAATGTGGAGGTGAGCGTAGGACTGGTAAGTTCCGTTTTTTTTGATCTGGGTGTTGGTTGTATACATACGTTCACTTTGGAAATTTAGTGAGCTGTGTGTTTGTGGTCTATGCACTTCCTGTATGTATATTATATTCCAATAAATAGTTCTTAGAAATGATGCATACTATTTTCACCAATCAGATCGATAAAAATCCAGAAGTTTGGCACCATGCTTTGTGAGAAGGCTGTAGGAAATACTCGTACACATTGCTGGAGGGGGCATGGGAGCTGTGTACTCTTCGCCCTTACAACTTGCCCTACGCATGTCCTCCATCCGGCTGTCCCTGAGTTTTATCCTTTGTAATCAACTGGTAATACTAAAAATATGCTTTCCTGAGTTCTGTGAGTCATTATAGCAAATTACTGAAGGAGGCATCCTGGAAACCCCTGACTTTGTGGTCACCTGACAGAACTGTGGGTAGACGGGTGTCCCATTTGTGACCGGTCTCCAGCATGGGGGTGGGCTTATGGGACAGAACACTTAACATGTGGGATCTGAGCTGACTCCAGAAGTTAATGTTGAACTGAAGTGTCACACACCCAGTTGGTGGTGGAGAATCAGATAATTGTTGCCATTGGAAGAGACACCACGTATTTGGTGTTGGGGGGAGAAATACCCCGATTACATACACTTGTACCCTTTGCTCTATAAGAGTAACACTTCCAGGAATCTATCCTAAAAAAAAAGTTGCCTTTCAAAAGAAGAATTATTTATAATTACAGAAGATTGAAAATACCAAAATCTCTGTCAATAGGGTATTGATTGAATAACTTAACAGTTCAGTAATACAAGGGAATGAAGAAAAGCTCTATAACCCATATGGATTGGCCACCAAGATATACTGTTAAATGAAAAAAGCAAGGTGTAGAAATGTTTATTTACTATATTGGTATCTTTTGTGTGATAAAGGGAAAGAATATGAATATATAGGTATTTGCTTATATTTTTAAAGAATGAAACTTCCAGTTATAAAATAAATATGGCACAGAGAGTAAAAGAACAGCATAGAGTATATGGTCAATAATATATTATAGGAACATTGTATAGTGACAGATAATGACCACACTCATTGCGAGGAGCATGGAGGAACATATAGAACTGCCCAACCACTAGGATATAGAACTGAAATTAATATAACAATGTACATCAACTATATGTCAATTAAAAAAAAGTTTTCAAAAATGCTCAAAAGCTAATAAAAAGATGAATTCCAATAAGAGAGAGGGAGAAATGGGGAGAAAACAGAGAAGGAAGTAAGCTTTCTGGAAATGTTCTTATGGCATGATTTTGACTTTGAAACTAAGTATATAATTTATAAAACTAAAGAGAATTAAAAAGAAAAAATCAACTCGTGAAAACTGAAGAAAAACAAATATCATCTATCAGTGTAAGTGGGGTTGGCAGTGGGGTGCCTGAGTGACTCATTCAGTTAAGCAACCAACTCTTGGCTGTTGGGAAGATGGCGTACAAGGTGGACCCTGGGCTCACCTCTTGCCATGTGGCCACCTAGAGAACATTGACATAAACAACCCAGAGAGTGACCCGAAGACTCTTCTGCAGCCCTATGTAGACAAGAGGCCACAGTGAAGCGGATCCACCCCTTCCGATCACTCTTGGCAGGATCCCATGGAAGTAGTGCCCCAAACCTGGCAGTGTGCCAGCAGCCCAGTCCAAGGCCAGCACCACTCCAAAGTGAGCCCTGTTCCAGAGAGAGGGGAAGATAACCACACACCAGCCCGACTGTGACCCCAGCAGTGGGATGAAGGCAGGGACCGGCCTGCCCACCAATACTTCTCAGGGGATAGCACAGGGAGAATGCCTGTAGTTTGGTAATACTTCATCCTGGTAAACAGCTGGTCTTACTCAACTCAAGCCCAAGGCAGGCCTAGATCAGCCCACCAGACTCTGCCCACAACACCACAGGCACCAGACTCTGCCCACAGCAGGCAGAGAGCCATCACAGGCTGGACTGAAGGCAGATACAGCTCCATCACAATGGAAGGACACCCCTGCAGCAACACCCATAGGAGACACCCTTGAAACACCATTTTCTGGTGAAAAAGAGACATCGCACGGCAGGACCTCTTCTTCATAAAGCCACTACTTTCAAGTGCAGGAGGCATAGCTGACCTTCCTAACACATAGAAACAGGTGCAACAATAGACAAAGTGAGGAGACAGAGGACTATGTCCTAAATGAAAGAGTGGAACAAAATCAAAGCAAGAGATCTAAACAAAATGAAGATAAGTAATGTGTCTGATAGTGAATTTAAAGTAATGCTCAAAAAGATACTTGCTAGGATTTATAAAAGAGTGCAGAACCCATGAGACCCTCTGCTAAGAGCTAGGAGACATAAAAGAGAACCAATTAGAGATACTGAACTCACTAAATCAAAATAAAAATAGACCACTTGGAATAATAAGCAAACAAGAGGAAGTAGAAGAAAGGATCAGCAACCTGGAAGATGGACAAATGGGAAATAATCAAGTGGGGGGGGAATGAGGGAGGGGAATACACAAAATGAGCATAGACCCAGGGAACTCAGAGACATTGTCAAGCATCAGAGTCGCATGATAGGGATCCCAGAAAGAGAAGAGAGAGAGAAGGGGGCAGAAGGTTTATTTGAAGAACTAATATCCAAGGGGCACCTGGGTGGCTCAGTCATTAAGTATCTGCCTTTGGCTCAGATCATGATCCCAGGGTCCTGGATGGAGCCCCCATTGAGCTCCTTGCTTGGCAGGGAGCCTGTTTCTCCCTCTCCCACTCCCCTACTTGTATTCCCTGTCTCGCTGTCTCTCTCTCTCTGTAAAAGAAATAAATAAAATATTAAAAAAAGAAATAATAGCTGAGAAACCAACCCAAAGAGGTCTGCACTAAGACATAAAGTAAATAAGATAGCCAAAAGTAATGACAGAGAGAATTTTAAAAGCAGCAGGAGAAATGAAAGCAGCTACATACAAGGCTAGCAGTGGGTTTTGCAGTAGAAACTTTACAGGCCACAAGAGAGAGGCACAATATATTCCAAGTGCTAAGAAGAAAAAATCGACAGCCAAGAATGCTATATCCAGTAAGCCTTTCATTTAGAATAGAAGGAGAGACAGAGTTTCCCAGAAAAGCAAAAGATAAAGGAATTCATGACCAGGAAGAAAAACAAGCCATGTCCCCATTGTACATGATGCCATTAGCTTGTGAGTCCCAAAGTCACAGTCCAGCCCTCCTGCTCAAGTCAGCATGCATGGCCTGCCACCTGCTCAATGTCAGGTCAACACTCCTTCACCTCAGATTTCCTAGGACTCAAACTGCACTCTTCCCCTCAAATTCCAGCCCCTGTGCTCAAGTCTGTGCACAAAAGTGGGCATAGTTAGAAGTAGAAGGATGCAACCCAACAGTGACTCTAAGTCTGTGGAATATACAATGGATAAAAGGAATGTGCTAGGTTGAGAACATCTCCAAAAAGTACATCAAAGAACAACATATACAGGGGGGCCTGGGTGGTTCAGTTGGTTAAGCAACTGCCTTTGGCTCAGGTCATGATCCCGGAGTCCCGGGATGGAGCCCTGCATCAAACTCCTTGCTCTGCAGGAAGCCTGCTTCTCCCTCTCTCACTCCCGCTGCTTGTGTTCCCTCTCTAGCTGTGTTTCTCTCTGTCAAATAAATAAAATCTTAAAAAAAAAAAAAAGAACAACACATACAGCATGATTCTGGCTAGTAGAAGAAACAAACTCAGGAAAAATAAAACAAGATGAAATCAGAGAGGGAGACAAACCATAAAAGACTCTTAACCATAGGAAACTAGCTAGGGGTTGCTGGAGGGGAGAGGGGTAGGGGAATGGGGTAACTGGGTAATGGGCATTAAGGAGGGCACATGATGTAATGAGCAGTGGGTATTAATAAGACTGATGAATCACTGACCTCAAAGTCTAAAACTAATTATACACTATATGTTAATTGAATTTAAATTTTAAAAAAAGACACCCCCCCCCCCCAAATAGCAACCAACTCTTGATTTCTGCTCAGGTCATGATCTTGGGGTCATGAGATTGAGCTCGGCATTGGGCTCTGGGCTCAGCATGGAGTCCCCTTGGGATTCTCGCTCTCCCTCTCCCTCCACCTCTGCCCCTACCCCTACCCCTACATGCATGTGCAACCTCTCTCTAAAATAAAATGAATAAATAAAATACTTTTAAAAAATAAAAAATAAACAGGGTTGGCGGTGGAAGAACTTCATTCATCCTCTAAAGCTGCATAACAGGCTGCCACAAATTCAGAAATTTAAAACATATTCATTTATTATCTCTCAGTTGAGGGAGAAGTCCAGGTGGGCTCACAGGCCAAAGTCAAGGTGCCGGCCAGGCTAGGCCCTTACCTGGAAGCCCTAAGGAAGAATCTGCTTCCACCCGGAACTCAGCTCCTTCTGTCTGTGGGACTAAGGTCCCCATTTTCTTGCTGGTTGGCAGCCGGGAGCCACTCTCTGCTCCTAGCGACCGCCCACATCCTTCTGTGGTGGCTCTAGCACGTCAGGGTCAGCAAGGCCTGTCAAGTCCCTGTCACAGGCTCCATCTCCCTGGCTTCCTGTTAGTCCCCTTTCAGCCAGCCAGAGCCTTTTGCTTTTCAGCGCTCCTGTGATTTGGTCAGGCCTACCCAGATAACAGCCCTGTTCTAAAATGTCCTATAACATGATCACAGGACTGATATCTCATCATATTCCCAGGTTCAGGGATTAGGACCAGACATATTTGTGAAGCCCTCTTTGAATTCTGCCACAACATAGAGGAAAAAAAAATCTCAAGTAAGTTTGAAATGTAGTGGGTTTTTTTTGTTTGTTTGTTTTGTTTAAAGATTTTTATTTATTTATTTGACAGAGAGAAACACAGCTAGAGATGGAGCACAAGCAGGGGGAGTGAATAAATTATTTTAAGTGTTTGCTAAAACTAACTCTTGAATATACCATATGGTTTATGGTAGAGTGAGAGAGGGAGAAGCAGGCTTCCCGCCAAGCAGGGAGCCCGATGTAGGGCTCAATCCCAGGACTTTGGGAACATGACCTGAGCCAAAGGCAGACACCCAATGACTGAGCCACCCAGGCGCCTCTGAAATGTAGTGTTTTAACTGTAGTCCTCCCGTGGGATATGTTTTAAAGACAGAAAGAACCTCTCAAAAATCCTCATCTCATCCAGTCATTTTGTGTTCGGTTTTGTTGTTTGAAACAATTGTAGATACTATGTAGGAAAAAACAAGAAAAAGGACACCAGGGCGCCTGGGTGGCTCAGTCATTAAGCGTTTGCCTTCAGCTCAGGTCATGATCCTGGAGGGCCTGGATTGAGTCCAGCATCTACCCCTGCTTGTGTTCTCTCTCTCCCTGTGTTTCTGTCAAACAAATAAATGAAATCTTTAAAAAAAAAAAAGAGTCAGATCAGATACTAGGGAGAGGAGAGGTTGAAGGTAAGGCTCCTAAAGCTGACAGCCATAGAGACCTCTGAGTGGGCTGAAGAAACCCCACAAGTCTGGCACAGGATGACCAGCAGATCTTTCTTCCCAGCCAGCGGAGGGAAAGTCAGAGATCAGGATGGTTGCAGAGGAAAAGCGAGGAGGGGCAGAAGCTGGGAAAATCCTCCCAAGGTCATGCCAAGAGAGAAGGTTAAAAATTACATGATGAAAGGCAGTAGGGTTCCTTCCTGCTAACTCTCATATCACAGCCACTTAACTTTTGACTGCTTTGTGTTTTCTCAGATGGGGAAGAAAAGGAACCAAGGTCAGAGTCAGTTAGCTGTATCAATCAAGAGGTCAAAGAGGAGGTTTTGGTCATCTTAAACTCGGAAACTGTATTTGCTCTTTGGAGCACTTCTTAAAAATTTCTTTTACTTTCCCTTGGTTCGTTTGGGGATATTCTTTTGAAAATACCCATGAGGCTCTTTTCTATTAAAAAAGTTGGAAAAAGAGACATTTTTCTCTCCGCGCAGGCCAGGGGAGCAGAGGGCCCCTAGTGGCCAATGTTGGAGCTGCAGCAGCGCCCTCGGTCCTGGCCTGTGTGAAGGAGAGGTTGGGGGGTCCAGTTAGGGAGGGAGGGACTGAGAGCAAGGGAAGGAGGGAAAAATAGAAAAGAGAAGGAAAGGAAAAAATGAAGAAATGCCAATACAGGATTATAAACCATATGGTATATTCAAGAGTTAGTTTTAGCAAACACTTAAAATAATTTTATTCAATACAATGTCATAATTTGTTGCTGTACAGAAAAATTAACCCATTAAAATATTTTTGATATAAAGGTTAGGATTTTTATAGAAAAATAATATTGCTGAAAGAATTGTTCGATGACTGTTGGAAGGATGGTCCTATGTTATATATAAGCTACAGACTTGATTTAATTTAAAATGTTTCATCCCGTGTGGCGCCTGGGTGGCTCAGTTGGTTGAGCAACTGCCTTCACCTCAGGTCATGATCCCGGACACTCGGGATCGAGCCCCACATCGGGTGCCCTGCTCTGCAGGAAGCCTGCTTCTCCCTCTCTCACCCCCCCTGCTTGTGTTCCCTCTTTAGCTGTGTTTCTCTCTGTCAAATAAATAAAATCTTAAAAAAAAAAAAATGTTCCATCCCAGATGGCAATGTTCTACCATATAATTTTGTCAACAACAAAAATTTATTAAAAGATAAATATTGGGGCGCCTGGGTGGCTCAGTTGGTTAAGCGACTGCCTTTGGCTCAGGTCATGATTCCGGAGACCCGGAATCGAGTCCCACATCCGGCTCCCTGCTCGGCGGGAATCCTGCTTCTCCCTCTCTCACTCCCCCTGCTTGTGTTCCCTCTCTAGCTGTGTTTTTCTCTTTCAAAATAAATAAATAAAATCTTTTAAAAAAAAGATAAATATTATCACAGAGCGGTGAACAGATAATGAGACATTAATTTAAGGATGAATTGTTTGTTTGTTTGTTTTTAAGTTTCTTTTTAGAGATTTTATTTGGTCATGATATAAATGCTTTAATTGAAGGTCCTTTATAAAAGAGAGTCCCCATCAGATGACTTTCCTAATCTCTACCCCTTATTCCTCCCTCATAGTAAATTCTGCAGAGGCAAACCTACAACTCCCAAATCTTAGTACCTATTAAAATTATACAGAGAGCTTTGGAAAAAATTCAGATTCCTGGGCCCCTCCCAATGCCTACTAAATGGACATTTCAGACTAGGATTTGGAACTACAGCCCTGCACCCTTCTGCACTGCTTGTGAAGGGTATGGTTGCATAGCCATTGAAAATCAATCTGGTAATACCTATTAAATTATAATCACTATATGCCCTTTGACCCAAAAATCCTTTTCCTGGGAACCTATCCCACACAAGTAAAAGCATCAGTTCAGAATAATATACATACGCAAGAAAGTTAATTGCAACATTATCTTTGTGGCAAAAAATACAAGCAAAGTAAATACCCATTCATGGAGGAAAGGTTGAATAAACTAAAATGACCATACTGTGGATTATATTATTAACTAAGAGTTAAAGTGACATCAATTGATCTGGAAGGATTTTCACTATTGTTAAGCAAATATAGCAATAAGTAAGTATTAGGAGCATAAAAGTGTATGAAACCATAATTGTAAGATGTATATGAAATAAACAATGGCCAATTTCTTAATACCACGAAGGAGAAATGTATGGGAAATACACACCAAGTTACAATTGTTTTTGTGGGGAGGGGTGGGCACAGGAAGAGGGTAAGAGTGGTGTAAGAGAAAAAAAATAATAAGATCATAGAAATATGGGGTGCCTGGGTGGCACAGTCGGTTAAGCATCTGCCTTTGGCTCAGGTCATTGATCCCAGTGTCCTGGGATTGAGCTCCCTGCTCCCACATTGGGCTCCCTGCTCTACAGGAAGCCTACTTCACTCTTTCCCACTCCCCCTGCTTGTGTTCCCTCTCTGGCTGTCTCTTCTTCTGTCAAATAAATAAAATCTTTTTTAAAAAAAGAAGATTATAGAAATAGGTGTATGTGTATGTGTAAGAAATAAAAATATATAATTTATATACGATATATAGAATATATAAAATACATTAAAACAAGAAAACTGGAGTGGTAGAGTAGCAATTGAGAATGTATACTATAAAATTCTATGTTATTACGGTCTATTCATAAAAAGTAAGTATGGATATGCAAATTTCTAGAAGGTGACAGAAACAAATGAAAATTAATGTGAGTTTTTATGAGATCAAGGGTAAGTTTCTCCTTAAACTTGTTACTTAATACAAAATGTGTAATTATGTAGGTTTTGGGGGTTTTATTTTAAGAGAAAGAAAAAAGAACCTCTGCCCTGGCCCCAGAGAGGAGGATTGCTTCTCTTATATGGCATAGTGAAGAGAACTTAGCCTTTCCAGCCAGACATTCTTGAGCTTGACATTTTTTTTTAAAGAATTTATTTATTTATTTGACAGAGAGATACACAGCTAGAGAGGGAACACAAGCAGGGGGAGTGAGAGAGGGACAAGCAGGCTTCCTGCTGAGCAGGGAGCCCCATGCTGGGCTAGTTGCCAGGGCTCGATGCGGGACTTGATGCGGGGCTCGATGCGGGGCTCGATGCGGGGCTTGATGCGGGGCTTGATGCGGGGCTTGATGCGGGGCTCGATCCCAGGACTCCAGGATCATGACCTGAGCCGAAGGCAGATGCTTAACAACTGAGCCACCCAGGTGCCCCTTGAGCTTGACTTTTGATTCTACCACTTAGGAGTCTTGTGATCGTAAGTAAGGCGCTTGACTTCTCTAAGCTCTGGCTTCTTTAACTATAAAATGGGGAAAATAATTGCATTAACCTCATGGATAAAAAGGCCTGGTATAGTTCCTTCCACAGAGTAAACATTAAAAAAAAAAGGTACCTTTGTGGTAGATTGATTTATTGCGATATTAATTGGAATTTTGTTTTTCTTCTTACTAGTGTGGACTTTCCAAGAGAAAAAGCTATCTGCGCTGTCCTCTCAGTATTTTCCTCCCCCTGTTTCAAAAGGTCTTTTTGTTTCAAAGGAGATTTGTGTGGCTTGGTAGGACAGGAGGAGGGGAGGGAAGGGGAAGTGGGAGATAGGCAAAAACAGAGACACTGAGATTTCTCCAAAGCTATGGAGAATCAGGAGAACCATGAGTGGCAGAGACCTCCTTCCGATACTCCTGCATACATCCTGAAGCCTGGGAGAGGGCAGGATCCCCCAGCAATGGAACTCTCTGGAGCCTGAGGCTGGGCAGCAGACCCTCTGAGCTTGAGGAAGCCGGCAGACTAGGACTGTGGGCATCTCCGGGGCGAGTATGCGGGCCAACACCAAACAGGCCTCCTCGAGTATTTTTCCCTGCATGAGATCTAGAACCCTAAGATCTTTGCATTATCCTGAAGATAGGGGTGGATTGCAGTGGGGTGAGGAGTCCCTGTTCTACTTGGCTGAAGAACTGAGTTGAATTTAAAGAAAAAATATGTATTTTGTGTGCTTGCAAATATCTTCCATAGTTTTATTCTTTTTCTTATTTGCTTTGTTACTATGTGATAATGAAGTGGTCGGTTTTTGAACTTTACACTCAGTTTCCTCATCTGTAGAATGGGCAGAGTTGTGGCCCGTGAGGGTCTGCTGTCTATAACCATCTGTAGCTGACTATTGCTCCTTCAATCATTCTCTTGGGCATTCTGAGCTCTTGGCCTCTGGATGTGATATTTCAGCATTTGGAGTCATTTTTCCTCTTCCACTGTTTGAATCCTACTTCATCATGAAGTCCTGACGTAAACACTGTCCAGTTATGTCTTCCCTGACCACCAGGCAACATTCCTATCTCTGGACTCCCAAGGCATTTACTGATCTCGCTCACTCTCCTTTCACTCATCTGACACTTCTTAAGCACTCTCTGAGTGGCGGCCATCCGGAGCTGAAGAAGACAGAACTCACATAGGCAGATTATGTTCGTGTCTTTCTTTCTGTCCCCCGAGTTGCCAACGTTTTATTTACCACAAAAAAATGTGTGCACGTGAGCTATCTATGCACTTCCCACCCTGTGTAGCCTGGGATTGAGGGCCACCTGGACCACTCTTTCCACAGTGGCTTTGTGGTTCTTGCAGGAAACACTGTGAGCCATCTCAGAACAGTAAGAGCTCTTGCAGGACAAGAGTGCTTCTGGCTCCTTGATGTTGAGCACTAGGAACCTCCAGAAACCTCTGCGCAGCATGTGCTGTTTTCCTATTGCCCCCAGAACCACTGTTGGGCATCACCGTCTGGCCCCGGAGGGTGGCCATGATGCTGGGAAGAACATGGCTGACTCCTGAGCAGTCAGTGTGAGGAAGAGAGCTCATGTCTCTTTTCACAGAGATGTGTCACTTTCCCAAATACACTATCTGCTTCCTAAGGGCAGAAGTGACATCCTTTACCTCAGTATTCTCTGGAATAGTGCCTGGAATACCGAAGATACAAAATGGATACTCTCCTGACCGAGTGTGCCCTTAGTCAAGTGATTCCCCCTTGCCCTTTCTTACACACCTAGACTCCTCCTTCTGTCATCATGTCTGAAGTGGCTCTTTCTGGGCATTGTGATCGAGATCACTGGCCTTTTTCCCGATCCAGCACAAACCAAACTCATACACACTGGAATACACAGAATAATGCAAACTTTGAAAGATGGCGAACTGAGGATTGGGGTGTGGTCTGTGGCATGGACCTGACAAAGGAGACCTGGAGGATTCTGGGAAGAAGCTCCTCCTCAGGCCCGACCCTCTATCTGCTCTGTCCCCTGAGTGGCTTCAAGAATTACTCAAAGATTTCTAGTTAGAACAAAGAGCTAAAATCATTGGGATTTCTAGAATTCTGTGTTAGGGTCAAGTAATAGTACCCTGCACCTTTCCACGTTTGCTTCACAATCAGTGGTGTGTATTTGTGCATTTTAATCATTATAGTAATTGATATTTGCCTAGTAATTAATAGTTTATGAAGGGCCACGACATCTGTGGGGCAGCTAAGGGAAGTCATTCTATCACCATTATTATTACTATTACAATTAAATGCAGATGAAAACATTATCTAAAGTCATGATGCAACAGCAAGGCAGTAGCAGATTTAAGAAACTAGCAGGTCAGCTACTCAAAGCCCTGTGTTCTCTATATCACACAGATTTTTGCATCACTTTCCCAGAAGTCCACCTCATCTAGCTCTCAAAGATTTTTTCATTGTTTAAGGAGGAAAGAGGTCTTTACATTTGATCACTTCTTGGCAAACCTAGTTTATAGCCAAACGTAAGTAACCACCTTTGGTTTCAATTACCCTGTGATGTATTTAGGGAGCAATCATTCTAACTCCCAGGTTTCATAGGAGTTATGCTTCACAGGAAAAAAAAAGACATTTCTTGGGAGCGGGGTTGGTAATAAGAAAGAGACAGAGAAGCAATGTGCTATTGCAATCTAGTTGATTTGTTAATTGTGCCTTCATTAGGAAATATTTGTTAAACTGAATTATGGTTATGAAGAAATCAATTCGCTCCAGCTCTGTTAGGAAAAGATAATTGTTTTCTTGCTGAGGTAAGAGTAAAGCCCAATATAACCTGGGCCTCTTTATTTGTCAGCTAATATATTTCTCTGACAGCCTTTGAGCATTTGCAATAGTTGGCTTTTATTTCTTCCTTACTAATGAGTTAGTATTATTTCCAAGTCATGGTACAAATGAGAGTAAGCAACATTTCTTTTTAAAAGACAAATTTGAATGCAAGCAACTCTGCTCTCTACTCCTCAAATCCTATGGGTTTTCTACATCCCCTCTCCCTAACCACTTACCTTGCTTTAATATTTATATTCTCATCCTTAGCATGCTCCTCCCCTCCTCTTTGAGTTCCTCAAAATCAGAATTCTCTCCTTCTCTCATTCTACTCCTGTCCTGCACAGAATCTGACCTCCCTTTTACATTTCATGTGAAAATTTGAGCATGAAGGGCAGACTCAAGGAGATATTGAAAGTAGGTTCTTGTTCCCACTGAGCTCTTTGGTTGTGATGAATAGAGAGTTTCTCAAGTGTTTTCAAATTCTAAGGAACTTGATCTAATGACACACATGACAAGGAAAGAGTGCTCTCCACTCACGGGCTAAGTTCTTTCCTTGTTTCTCCATGACTGAGCCTCTGCCTTAAGTGATGAATCCCTCTTTTCTCCCTATGTGTCTCATTCTTTGACACCATTCTTTGTCACATTACCTTTCTGTGGATGGGGTCCTGCCTTCCTCTCTCACTGCTGTGGAGCCTGCCTGGGTCCTGCTCTTGGTCCTCAGATCTGTGACTGGATCTTCAGCCTGGATCACCCTGCCCATGTGTGCTTCCCAGATGAGCAGGAGTTTCTCTCCTTGTGTACTGTTGGATTTGTCCCAAAAGGGTCCCTGTCTCCATGGACTTCTTCCCCCCAGCTACCTCCGGACTCCATCCCAATCCCTGCCTTGACCCTGGAGTCCAGGCAGTTTCCAGTCTTATCCTTTCTATCAATGCCCAAATGCTGAATCATCTGTCTTTTCCCTTGAGTGGCTTATTGAATGACTACTGTGTCATTCACAGTCCCAAACAGAAACATGAGTAAGACAGAGGCCTCTGTACTCAAAGAGCTCAAAATTGAGGAATGGTGATCGTAACTTCAACTCAATGGGTAAGTCAGTGAGGGATTGATAGTTATTTTGAATGGGGAGCAAGAGGACCATAAGGGCAATAAATGGACCTGAGAAACTGGGAGGGAGAGTTTGTGACCTGAGAGTGACATAGATCATGCAAGGCGGCCCAGTAGAGCTAGAGTTTGGTTTGGTGTGGCTCGTGGGAAGGTAGAATCCCATGTTAAGATACAAAGCAATTGTTTTATTGCTCATTCTTCCTATTGAGACTCACAGGAAATTGAACAAAATGGAATATTTCGAGCGCTGAGTCATGTTATCGGTGTTGGTGTAGACCCAGCCCTAGTGCTGCCATATGTGTCATGGGTACTCTTCACCGTGGGGATTCTGAAAGATGAGTTGAGTTCTAAGCTGACTCTTCATGACACTTAGAAGGTTTCTGTGGCCCAATCCTCCCAATAGAGTTTGGCTCAGGGAACGTGAAACCAAATTTAAAGGACTTTCAAATTATTTTGTTTTATTAGAAATGTGGTTTCATTATTGAGATCTTAGCATAAATGTCAGCAATCTCTCCTTTGAAATGTTATAAAAGTATTTGTCTTAACAAGATTTAACTCTTATTAACTGCTAACCCATAGCATGACTAACAAAACAAAACAAAAACCCTAATAGTTTTTTAATAAGAATAAAGTACGTTGGCATGGTCTAGCCTCCTCCTGAACTCTCTATAGTTAACTTAAGACATCACACTGTTCCTTCTTCCCTTCTCCACGAGGCATTCACAGCTTCTTTTTTTGTCTGCTTTCACATGAGAATCCTGTAATCATTCCAGTCTGGTCAGGGGCCCCCTTCTCTGTATTTTTATAGCAGTTCACACGTATCTATTGGCATTAAGGACACTGCTTATGTGTCTGTCTCCTTGGCGTAGAATTAAGTTGCTAAGGAAATGTACCTTGTCTTATTGTCTTTAATTCCTCAGGACCTAGCAAGTACCTGCCTCGTGGTTGGGTCTCAATAAATGTTTATGAATCCATAAATAAGTCCAGGCACTGGCCTAAATGTAAAGAAAATACTTTTAAATGCCTTGCCAAAAAACAGTGAAGAGCTCTGTTAAAATATAAACTTTTAGGGGCGCCTCGGTGGCTCAGAGGGTTAAGCCTCTGCCTTCTGCTCAGGTCATGATCTCAGGGTCCTGGGTTTGAGGCCCACATGGGGCTCTCTGCTCAGCAGGGAGCCTGTTTCCTCCTCTCTCTCTGCCTGCCTCTCTGCCTGCTTGTGATCTCTCTCTCTGTCAAATAAATAAAATAAAATCTTTAAAATATAAATTTTTAATTAAACGGGAGGGACGTGCAAATCACTAGTACGAAATCACTGGTACACTTGTTTAAATTAGTTCATGAGAGAATTTTGTCCATTACCTAATAAGTACTGGGACAGTGGGACACAGGGAAAAAGAGTTTTAACCAGTGAAGGTAGGAAGCAAAGAAGCAAGGCTTGCAAAGTGGAGCCTGAAACAGCAGACTTCTGTAAGGTTCCACAATGACCAGACCTGCGTCAGGAAGGCAGGGAAAGCTGAAGGGGACTCCCTGCTCATAGGGGGCTGATGTTAACAGAAGAAGAAGAAAGGATGGAGGCTATGATGAAACCAGGGACAAAGCTTGCTTAATACATTGTTGAAAATCCACATGAGCTTTCTTGATTTATTTATTCAACGAATACCCACTGAAGATTTATCATATGCTAGGCACTGTGCTAGGAATGGAGAATATCAACCTACAGCCTCTCACACCCAGGTTCTTGATGTGTGTTACCTGAACCAGCAACATCAGTTTCACCTTGGAACTTACTAGAAATGCCAGTTATCAGAGCTCCCTAGATAGAGGGATTTAGACATTCTGGGGTGGGGCCCGGCAATCTGTCATAATAACCCTCTAAGTAATTCTGTTGCACATTAACATTTAAGAATCACTGGCTTATAGTATATTGAGAGAAACAAAGAAATAAACAATTACTATACAGTGAAAGAAGAACTTTGATGATGCTGGATAGAAGGTTATCTGATGATGATATAACACTAAAGAAGCATTTCATACTGACGGGATGCAAGGAGGAAATGGTGAGGAAGATTTTTCTCAAAGACCACAGGGGCCTGCTTCTGAAGGAATGTATGAGTGAGCCAGATGGAGCTGGATGAGGGACATTCTCAGCCTAGGAGACATTTATGCAAAGGTCCAGAGGTAGGAAAGAGAGCGAAAGAGAATGAAAGAGAAGGAAAAGCGAAGGAAGAAGATGGAGGTGCCATTCATCAATACACATGAAAAACAAATTCTTACATACATTTTAAAACTGTTTATAGACTTCTCCTTTCAAATTACTTAACTGAAATCTGTCTTCTATGAGGACTCTGCTTCCCTCACAGCCCTTGTGAGCTGGGCTGCTCATTCTTTTTGACCCTCCAAGATGGTGGGGGGCTTCAGTCTCCTCACTCCACACTGATGCTTCAGAAACATTGTTTTTCCAACTCTACCTAACACCCTCACCCTCTGAGGCCAAATCACCTACATTACAATTCTCTCAGCCTCCTCCTCTCTGTCGCCCTCAGGCCTATCTGACAGATTGGGCAACTGGTCCTTCTGTTTTCTTTCTCTGCTAAACGCTGCCATTATCTGGGGGACTTCGATGTTCAGCAGATAGCTTATCCATCTACAATCCTAGCAGAACATCCCCAGAAACTGTTAGAATTATTGGCAGCCCCTTTGCTGAATTAAGAGACCCTACTCATAGGTTGGCAGGACAAGAGTCGTGGCCTGTGGTCGTAACATCAGGTGTGTCACAAATGCCATTAGCAGCATCTGGGATCCTAATATGTTTTTACATAAGAGAAGAGTTTATGTTAACTTTTATTCATGTGAAGAATGAAATGAACTCATTTTGTTAATAACTTATTGTGTCTGGCACAGAATAGGGTCCAATAAATCACTGCGACCATCATCACTATTTGTCTCAGCAGCCTCCAACCCTCTTCCTTCGAAGTGCCCACATGTTCATGCCCACAGACACACTCCTCTTGACAGAAAAAAAGCACTGTGGGGGGGCTCACTGGCTCAGTCGTTAAGCGTCTGCCTTCAGCTCAGTTCATGATCCCAGGGTCCTGGGATCACCCCCACCCTGCTCAGCTGGAGGCCTTCTTCTCCCTCTCCCACTCCTTTCTCACTGTATCTCTTTTTACTTAAATAAATTCTTTAAAAAAAGAAAAAGAAAAAGAAAAGCACTGTGTCTAGCAGTCTGAAGGGACATCCCATTTTATCTCAATAGCTTCTGCTGTCTCTGGTGAATGTTCTAGCTTTTTTAGTGGCCTCCGGGGTTGCTATGGTCTGAGCCTGGAGCTTCATGTACAAAAGATTAGTGTGAGGAGCTTGTTAAAAATGAAGTCTTGGGGCACCTGGGTGGCTCAGTTGGTTAAGCAACTGCCTTCGGCTCAGGTCATGATCCCGGAGACTGGGGATCGAGTCCCACATTGGGCTCCCTGGTGGGTGGAGGGCCTGCTTCTCCCTCTCTCACTCCCCCTGCTTGTGTTCCCTCTCTGGCTGTGTTTCTCTCTGTCAGATAAATAAAATCTTTAAAAACAAAAATAAAAATAAAAAAATAAAAAAAAATAAAAATGAAGTCTTCCTCTCAAATCAGATTCCACTCTTCTAGATCCTGAATTAGCAGTTCTGGGAGGAGCAGTAGGAATGTAGTTTTTATGAAGCATTTCAGGCGATTCTGATGCACATGGCCTCGGAGAACGAGGTTGGAGAACAAGCATCACTGAGTGACCAGCATGCATTTCTGTGACTCGTTTATATTCATGGATAGCTTCTTGAGGAAGCACCTCTGCGAGGCACTGCGCTGGATACTTGCATATGTTCTCTTGTTTAATTGTCCTGACTATCCCATGATGTATGCCATTATTAGGAATAACAATGAGAAAGAACAACGCGAGCAAAGTGAGGGTTGGCCGAGGTCACAGAGCTAGCGAGCAAGGAGACAAGGGTGGAGCCCAGGCAGCCTGACTCTGGATCCCTGGTGCTTACCCATTTCTGTCCCCGCTCCCCCTCAAAAGCCTGTTGGGACTTTTCCCATTTCAAGGTAAATGTTGAAGAGTGCACTTGCCAAAGCCTAATCCCTTTTTCTTCTCTTCTCAGGGTAGTCTGGTTGATCACATCCAATGACAGCAATAATCCTTTGGGATTTTTTTTTTCTTTTCATTTTAACATCAACCTTGGAACTCTGGCCTGCACCTCTAGGGCCCTGGCCACAGCTAGATGCACAGCCTCCTGCTTGTGCCCACCACGGGGGACGCCTGATCCCAACTGAGAAGCTCTCCAGAGCTCAGCCCTGTCTTCCCTCATCATCCCCGCCTCCAGGTTTTGAACTTACATTTAAACTTATGCTTTCAGGAAGAAAGACTGTTTGTCCATTCAAGTTCCCTTCATGTAACTTGTGTCAGGGTCTTTTATCCTTGTTTTGGCCCCAAAATAATCAAGTAAAAGAACGAAAAATATTCTGGCCCTACAATGTCCCTGAACAAACAACATGAATTCCTGTAATTGTTCCATTTGTCTTGTTTTTATTCTGTGTTTATGGGGTAGCTGTCTTTTTTTTTTTTAAGATTTTATTTATTTATTTGACAGAGAGAGAGAGAGAGAGAGAGAGAGAGAGAGAGATAGCTAGAGAGGGAACACAAGCAGGGGGAGTGGGAGAGGGAGAAGCAGGCTTCCCGCAGAGCAGGGAGCCCAATGTGGGGCTCGATCCCAGGATTCTGGGACCATGACCTGGCTTGACAATGGAGCCGCCCGGGTGCCCCTGGGGTAGCTGTCTTAAAATCCATGGTTCACTTGCTCATTTCTGTCTCCAGAAATTACCATATGGTAGTCTCCTGAGTAAATCTGTGCATCCTTTGGAGTCGTAGAGCTTAACCTTTCTGTGACCTGAATTAAAGTACCCACATACAAATATCTACCTTTACTACACTCTATTCTATGATTTTGAGAGTATAACATGTCTTATTGAGGAATTAGTCAGTAATTTTTCTCACCATATTTTAAGATAACATTTGAATCACGGTCTTTTGTGTGTTTATATTTTCCCGAGTCCTCAAATAAATGCTCATCTATACTAAAGCAACACCAATCTCTATGAAATGGAGCAGTTACTCCAACAGTTAACATGAGTAATTGTCACAAAGATGAAGTGCCCCCAATTCCCTTTATAAATGATTCTAAAACAATGTGATTTACTGTTATTCCATCAGCTTTTTTGCATGGTCCCATGCCATAAACTTAAATCTACACTCACGATGGACCCCTTTATCATGTATGTTACACAACAAAGCACTACAATATTGCATAATGAAAATTTTAATGCCAAAAATTAACATCAAAGACAAAAAAATAGTACAAACAATTCTACTGACTCCCCACATCACCTCGACTCTCAGCCATTAGAGTGCTGCAAAGGACAGTCCCAACAGAGGTAGGGACCACTATCTGGTTGGTCACGCGGTGGGTCCTGCTTCCTGACACCCAGCAGCTCTCCCAGCAGGTGAAAATTCACATGAGTCTTCCTCATAAATTCAAAGAAATGCCTTAGAAGCCTAAGAAGGAGTGTTAATTTCATACATTGGATTTCTCACAAGCCAAATGGGTGCATAGTGGGTTATCACTAGCTCTGAAAGACCGTCCAGTCTGATCTATATGTAGGTACACCCCTGTTTTCATATTTGGTGAGCCTACATAGATTTAATTGTGACTTTGGAAATAACCTAGTGCTCACCTTTAATCCATTCTTTTGTGGGTCCCCGAACCTTGCCAAGGTGTTGCTTAGACATCTGTTTTTGGTCACAGAGAGTTGTAAAGAAGGCAGAAGTTAAATGCTGTAACTTCTCTTTCAGATTCTTTTTCAATATCCCATTCTGCTAATATTTTCCGTCCCCACTGGGACTTGCCTAAAAACAGTACCACACACTTACAAATCCTTCTGTGCCTACCCTAATCATCCCAGAGCCCGCTGTTACAGACAGACTCTGGGGGAAGGGCATGTGGTAGATATCAATCTCTGAGAAGCATCATCTCCAGAGTCGAGGGCTTGTATCAACACGGCCCCATTTATCATGGTCACTGGGCTATGCTGGACACCTGACTCAAACTGAGTCAGTCGGAGTCTCTCTGCTGGAAATTTAAAATGTGAAGTCCAGAGACAGCTATCAAGATGTCTACCAGGGGGGCGCCTGGGTGGCTCAGTTGCTTAAGCTACTGCCTTTGGCTCAGGTCATGATCCCGGAGACCTGGGATCGAGCCCCACATCGGGCTCCCTGCTCAGCGGGAAGCCTACTTCTCCCTCTCTCACTCCCCCTGCTTGTGTTCCCTCTCTGGCTGTGTTTCTCTCTGTCAAATAAATAAAATCTTAAAAAAAAAAAAAAGATGTCTACCAGGAAGTTCTGGGGGCCATACCCAAACAGAAGGAGTGAGAGGGTGTGCAAAGAGAGAAGAAGGAAGCAGGTGCATAGACAAGAGAACAAAGGGAAAGAGAGAGACTAGGAGCCATGGAGAGAGACTGAGTAGGGCCAACCAGAACCCCAGGCTTTCCAACTTCTCATTCTTCTCTTCCCAAGGCCCAGTTGTTCGCGTTTGCAGCACATTCCATGAGAGAACCCCAGCTTCTTAAACACACAGAATAGAGTACTTTCCTAAAGTTAGTTTCAAGAGGGTTTCTTTTACTTTCAACCAAGAGTAACTTACTAAGATACTCCCTCAGGGACTGTGTTTTTGTGTTCAGTATCCTCTTCATCAATAAGCTGCTGGGTACTGAGGCCTCCTGCAGTATTTAAAGAGACACTTCTAGGCCCCATGCTAACCCACTGTGAGCTGTTCTCTCTGCTGCTGGGGCTCCATCAGCCAACTCACACATCTGTGGCTTCTCTCCACCTTTCTTTTTTCTTTACATTTCTTTTCTTTTTTTTTAATTTAAAGATTTTTATTTATTTATTTGACACAGAGAGACACAGCGGGGGAGGGAACACAAGCAGGGGGAGTGGGAGAGGGAGAAGCAGGCTTCCCGCTGAGCAGGGAGCATGACATAGGCTTGATCCCAAGATGGGATCATGAACTGAGCCAAAGGCAGACGCTTAACTGACTGAGCCACCAGGCACCCCTTCTCTCCACTTTTCATAAGAACTTTTCTTTTCCTACTTCAGGATGGAACAAAGGGTCCCAACTGCCACTTCCTCTGTTTTGCTTTGATATAAACACACTTCTTTTTGAGGGTTTTTGAAAAAAATTCAGTTTAGATAGCTACTAAAAACAGGGAGCCAGAAAATATTTTTTTTTAAGTACAGGCAGAAAATAACATATGAAGTGAGATGGTGATCCGAATGAAAGTGTTCCAAGACCCTTATGGTGTTTGAGAGGAGGGTATTAGTAGAAATGAAAGGCTTTGTCAAGCATGCATGTCGAAAATGTCAGGGAAACCATTAAACTGGAACAGAATATATGACTTAAATCCTTGGCTGAGCTCATTGTAAGCGAGGAAACTAGCACGTTTCTATGGCCACCTATTACATGTATCTCTGGCCTCTTATTGTTACCAAGCCAAAAAAAAAAAAAAAAACAACACAAAATGAGCCACAATGACAGTCCTGCAGGTGGCTGACTTGCAACATAGGTTTAATTTGCTGACCTCTTATGTGATTTTAGGACATTTAGACCAAGAGTGAGGCATTTAGAGCCAGGGCAGTGAGTTTTGGGAAAACTTAAGTAATTTGATCCTGCAGTCTCCCAGCCCCTTCCTCTCTCTAAGAAGGTCCCGATTAACTTCAAGGTTTTAGGATGACCTCCTGCAGTATTTAAAGAGACACTTCTAGGCCCATGCTAACCCACTGTGAGCTATTCTCTCTGCTACTGGGGCTCCATCAGCCAACTCACACACTGTATTTTTGTGTTCAGTATTCTCTTCATCAATAGAAACCTTGCAAGAGAGTGCCAGTTCTCCCTGCGCCCAATACCTACCACTTCTCCTTGCTTCTGGATCCTTAACTACATTCACTGTCAGTGCATTCAGAGAACAAGATGCAAAAATCAAATCCAGAACTTAAAAGCAGCAAACAAATTGCAGTATTTTGCTAATTTGTATTGGCAACATTCCAGAAAGTAAGTGGGAATTTTTTAAAATATTTTATTTATTTATTTGACAGAGAGAGAGATCACAAGCAGGCAGAGAGGCAGGCAGAGAGAGAGGAGGAAACAGGCTCCCTGCCGAGCAGAGAGCCCAATGCAGGCCTTGATCCCAGGACCCTGAGATCATGACTTGAGCTGAAAGCAGAGGCTTTAACCCACTGAGCCACCCAGGCGCCCAGGGAATTTTTTTCTTTTTTAAGATTTTATTTATTTGACAGAGAGAAACACAAGCAGGGGGAGTGAGAGAGAGAGAAGCAGGCTTCCTGCCGAGCAGGGAGCCCGATGTGGGACTTGACCTGGGTCTCCAGGATCATGACCTGAGCCGAAGGCAGTTGCTTAACCAACTGAGCCACCCAGGTGCCCCGGGAATTTTTTTTTAAGATTTTATTTATTTGAGAGAGAGAGAGAGAATGAGCAGGGTTGGGGAGTGCTGGGGAGAAGAATGGCAGAGGAAAAGGAAGAAGCAGAATCCCTACCAGGTGCATGGGGCTCAATCCCAGGACCCTCGGATCATGACTTGAGTCAAAGGCAGACAGTTAGGGCGCCTGCATGGCTCAGTGGGTTAAAGCCTCTGTCTTCAGCTCAGGTCATGATTTCAGGGTCCCAGGATCGAGGCCCGCATTGGGCTCTCTGCTCAGTGGGGAGCCTGTTTCCTCCTCTCTCTCTGCCTGCCTCTCTGCCTGCTTGTGATCTCTCTCTCTGCCAAATAAATAAATAAAATCTTAAAAAAAAGGCATACAGTTAACCAACTGAGGCACCCAGGCACCCCAAGTGTGGAAATTTTTACTTCCGCACTGATAATGCTGGTCCAGCAAAAGAGGAATGTAATTTTAGAGAGAACTGAGTGTGTTGATATTTGGATTCGACGTGTAGGTGTGAACAACTGGGATGTGGTTGTTCAATAGCCTCACTGAAACCTGATCTTAACCATAATCCTTGATGCCACAAGTAGAGATATAGATTTTTCTTTGGCTTAATGTAGAAGTAATGCAAAGACATAGGGAGATAAGAATGTTGGAATGGATTTCTCTCACGTAACCTGCTCATCCACCTCTTAATTATGTCCCCTGAGAGGACTAGAGTACCTGCCCTTAACCAAGAAATACACTGATGAAAGGGGAACTATCATCCTTGAAAGGTGCTTCAGGCACCTGGGTGGCTCACTGGGTAAAGCCTCTGCTTTCGGCTCAGGTCATGATCTCAGAGTCCTGGGATTGAGGCCCACATCAGGCTCTCTGCTCAGCAGGGAGCCTGCTTCCTCCTCTCTCTCTGCCTGCCTCTCTTCCTACTTGTGATCTCTCTCTGTCAAATAAATGAATAAAATATTTTCAAAAAAAAGAAAAGAAAGGTGCTTCATTGGCTGATTTCTGCAATGCAGGGATGTAGATGGGAGACATTCCATTAGAATAGACTCCCGGATTTCCATGGGCATGTAGTGATGTCCTAGAGGCAAACGTCAAATAGAAGTACTTAATTGAGCAGAGGCAATGTATGATAACTATAATAGGCAGCAAGGAAAGAGTGAGGATCAGAATGGGTAGACCCACAGAGATCTTCTGTAGGGATAATTGATGGTGAGTCCCTAAACTAGAAAGAGACAAACAATACATTAAAGTCCTACTTGATCTGGGCTACCAACACAACCCTGAGTGTAACAAAACAACAAAAATGAAAACAAAACTTGGATTGTATCAGCATGAAAGCCATAGCCTCTCTCTAATTCCCAGATCTGAGTCGGTGCACAGATCCTGAACCCCTTGAATGAAGGGAAAGCTGGGTAGCCTTGTGGATGGACAATTTGGCCAAATGCTTTGCAGTTTTGTTTTGTTTTGTTTTAAGTTGGCTCCATGCCCAAGGCGGAGTCCAATACAGAGTTTGAACTCATGACCCAAGATCAGGACCTGAGCTGAGATAGAGAGTCAGATGCTTAACCAACTAAGCCACCCAGGCTCCCCTCTTTGCAGTTTTAAGATCAATCTTTCTATATGCTATTCTGCTGTGCAGAAAGGAATCACTCTGAGGTAGAAGAGACAGTTAAACCAAATTACAACTGATGCAGTATACAGATTTGAAAAATATTGATTTTCTTTAATCACCACGATCATTCTTTCAGAAATGCCCCCACATTGCATAGATTCTAGCATTCAGTGCCTAGTATCATATAGAATTTCACATGTGGGGGAATAAAGGAAGTCAGACTTTCTTGCCAGAGAAAATTTTTCCTCAGAAAATTCTTCTTTCTTTTTTCTTTTCTTTTTTTTTTTTTTTAGATTTTATTTATTTATTTGACAGAGAGAAACACAGAGAGAGAGGGAACACAAGCAAGGGGAGTGAGAGAGGGAGAAGCAGGCTTCCCGCTGAGCAGGGAGCCCAATGTGGGGCTCCATCCGGAGTCTCCAGGATCATGACCTGAGCCGAAGGCAGTCGCTCAACCAATTGAGCCACCCCGGTGCCCCTTCTTCTTTCTTTTTATATGGCCACGTTTTTTCTCTTGGTGGTTCCTGTCTTTCAACAGGTCAATTGACAGGTGTCCTGATTATGGTGTTGCGATCTCTAGGCCACAGATTGGGTGTTTCTCCGCTTAGATCCAATCAGTCACCTAGTCCTCTCCCATATCTGTTCTCTTCTCTCTCATCCATTTACTACTGTCTTCAACTAGACCAGTGGTCCACAAAGTCATTTGATCACTTATCATTAATATCTGTAAAAAATCAAGCATGTGTCCCAATATTTGTTTGTAAATAAAATGCATATGAATATGTGATACACTGTGTACATTAAGAAACATGCACAAACATAGAACTAAAAAAGATGAAATAAATATAAATAGAAGTATTAGTACTTTCTTCCTTCCCTCCGGTGTATTTTGCAGTATGATGATCCAGATGTGTTTCTCACTTTGAAGGCATAAGTTTAGACCACTATGCTGTCTCACCGAGGCAGCGGCCTCTAATCCCTTGTAAGGCCCAGTTTTGGAATCCAAGCCGCCATCCTGTTTACTCAGAAAAACAGCTCCAGGTGTTATGGACCAATGGCCCCCAGAAAACAAAGGCGAACCAGATTGGGGAGACACCCAAGCAGTTAAACCCCTTAATCTCTCATCCAGGGAGCTTCTGGGGAGGTGTTTAGATGCAAACTAAGAATGGGCAGGCCAGATACCAGTACTTGGGGTCCGATGGGAATGCCCAGGTGACCCCACCACCAATGTCCAGGGCCCATGGAGGTGCAAATTAACTTAGGCAAGCCACGTGAGTGCTCCGGTGCTGAGTGGGTCAGCTTTGGTGCGGATGTGACCCTAGTCAGCTTGTGATTTGGGGGGATGCCTATAAAAGCTAGCCTGAGAAGTTGGGCGTGATCCTTTTCTCCCCAGAGAGAAGTGACCGGGCTAGCTGGTGTGCCAGTAATAATTCTGATATTTGGCACGAAATAAAGCTTTGCCTGACCTTCACTTTTGTATCAGCTTCGTTCCTTTGACTACCGACCCTGTTATCCGTCATTGGAAAAAGTCCTATGTTCTTTAGCATGGTATCACCAAGCTCCTTCTGGATTTGTCCCAAGCCTACATTTCTCAACTCATCTCCTAGATGCTCCCAGTCATGGGCTCTTCTGATCACTCCATCTATACCAGTCAGCTATCCCTAAACACACACACACAAACACACACTCACACACACACACACACACATCACCCTTTCCACCTAAGTTGCTTAATGTTCTGCACAGAATTTATCCCTGTCTGAAATCATAAATTTTGTTTGTTTTTTACCTGTCTTCATTGTAGTGAGCTCTGAGATGAAAAGAATCTTATCTTGCCTGTTTTATTCCCTGCTGTGTTCTTACACCTAAAGCAGATTCTAGCTCCACAGTGGGTGCCCCCCAAAACCTGTGTAATGAGCAAATGAGCAAATTCCTATTATAACCAATTGGTTGTTCTCAGAATTGAATCTTTAAAAAATTTTTTTTTAACATTAATTATTTATTTGTCAGAGAGAGAGAGAGAAAGAGGCTGCATGCACAAGCAGAGGGAACAGGAGAGAGAGAAACAGGCTCCCTGCTGATCAAGGAACCCGATGCAGGACTCATCCCAGGACCCTGAGATCATGATCTGAGATGAAGGCAGAAGCTTAAACCACTGAGTCACCCAGGGGTCCCTCAGAACTGATTCTTGGCAAACTTGTACCTTAGATGGTTTGATTGGGTGGCTCAAGCATCCTTTGTCCAATCTGTTGAAAAGTTAAGTCCCAGGTACTACTTCTTTTCAAGAACCAGCTTTATAAAGCAGATAATTGTTGCATGATAGTACTTGAATGGACACAGACAATGCCTAAACAGCTCTCCTTCTAATGTGTGAGTGCTTTAAATTGTACCTTTAAAGATTTGTTTCTTTGTACCCTCAAAAAACTTTAGTTTTAAAGTTTCTAATAAGGTGCTGAATTGGAAACCACAAAGAAAAAGGGCTTAATTGTTAGATTTTAAATTTAAATAAAAATATCCTTCGGAGGCACCTGGTGGCTCCCTCTGTAAGCATCTGCCTTTGGCTCAGGTCATGATCCCAAGGTCCTGGGATCCAGCCTCGCATCAATCTCCCCTGCTTGGCAGGGAGCCTGCTTCTCCCTTTCCCACTCCCCCTGCTTGTGTTTCCTTTCTTGCTGTGTCTCTCTCTGTCAAATAAATAAATAAATAAATAAATAAATAAATAAATAAATATCTTTAAATAAATAAATAAATAAATAAATAAATAATAAATCCTTCTAATAGAAAGTCTTCGTTGAAACCTGCCTAGTAAAATTTGAGGAGACATATGTTTTGAAAATGTAGGTAACTCAGGTCTGATACATGATACACCGACTTAGGTCTGGATAGTATGTCCTGCTACTTGTCTATCAAGGCCAGCTCACAGAAAATGATATAATAAAATCATTTAGACTAAATTGTAAACAACTGATTAAGCAAATCAGTGGCCCATTGCCCTACTTGAAGCAATTGAAGTTTTAGATGAAAATGACAGATACATTTTGAAGGAAAAGAGATCCTTCCTTTTATCACTGAAATCATGTCTCAGAATTTCATTGTCAATCTCTGTTACAAGATAGGGTGAGTAAGCTCTTTTGTTACAGAACAAATGCTTGGCAAATAAAGATGCTCACATTTTGATATTCATTTGGACTCTATGGACACTGAAGTTGACTTAAATCAACATGTTGACTCAAAGGAAGACGTAAGTAAATCCAGCTCCAGAGTTTAGGAAATGCCTTTTGAAGATGTATTCATTCAAGGCATATCATTCCTTGGCTAGGGCAAGGCAGGGGGGCTAGAGAATCTATATTTTCCAAAAGTATCAGGTTGAGTCTGAAAAAGAATACGTCTGAATATGCTTAATAGGTTTAAGAGATAGAACAGGAAGGGTAAGGGCTTACAAGTAGGGCTGAGTGCTCATGGGTAGGGCTGAGAGGGAGCTTCTGGAAGTGAGGCCAGAAAGACAGATTTGGAAGATGTCCTAACATCAAGCCATCTCGTTTTGAGGCAACTGAAGCCAAAATCATTAATTAAGGGGTTTGGCTAAGGATGCCCAAAGCAGAATTGCAAAGTGGATTTAATACCACTTTTCTCCAGTGCTGCTTCCCTTATACCAGGGGCTTAGATTAGGAAAGTCTTGAACTGTCCGTCGGAAATTTCTGATAGGAGTCTGTCTTAGTCAACAGTAGTTAGATGTCCACTTCTGAATCATTTAACACCCGGTGCTGGACCTCCTAAATTCTAAGGAATTTCTGGTTTTGGCCTCGAAAGAAAAATATAGGACATTTCCTCTGCGCATTGTTTCGCCAACATGCAAGGTAACAACACTGCTTTGCGAGGTCTGTAAAGATCTTGCCGAATTGGCTTTCTCCATCACTGGCATTCTGTAATATACTCCCAGGCTGGCACTCTCCCTGGCCTCCCGGCTTTAAACGTGTCCCCTGACACAACCAAACTCTGTTCAGATTCAACCTGGGCATCACAAACGCCTCACAGCTTGCATCCAGAGTCCAGCGGAAAGGGCGGTACGTCCCCAACCATACCAGCTGAAGCCGAGCCCCGCCCCTCAGGAGTTTCTCCTCTTTTCTGTTTTCCGGCGCATCGTGACGTAAGACGTGGGTCACGCAACCTTAGCAACTGGTCCCGGAAGAAAAAGTCGAAGGAGCGGAGCCGGCGGAAAGGAGGGCCTGTGTCGGGGTCGGCCGGCAGGGGGCGGGGCGGGGAGGAGCCGGGCATGGTAACGGCTCGGAAGCCGAGGGGGCTGGGCCGGACGGAGGCGGAGGAACCGGTGTCGGCCGCCGCCGTTGCAGCCGCTGCTCCAGCCTGTTCTGTGAGGCCCGCGCCGACGCTGTCTCAGCCATGATGATCCACGGCTTCCAGAGCAGCCACCAGGACTTCTCCTTCGGTCCCTGGAAGCTGACGGCTTCTAAGACCCACATCATGAAGTCCGCGGATGTGGAGAAGTGAGCCTCCGGGACTCGGGGCGCGGGCGGGGGAGCTGGGCCTGGGCGGGAGGCAGGGCGAGCTGCGCGCAGCCCCAGTCCTCGCCGGAGGTCCCGTCCGTGAGATCGGGACCCTTGAATGACATCGGGAGAGAATCCTGTCGCCTCCTTCTGTCCTTCGGTGGGCGTTCGCCCGGCCCTGCGTTCCTGCAACTGTCACCCCGCCCGGGTTTGAGCAGAGCATGGCTGTGCTCGTGGACTTTGCCCTCGCCCTAGGTCTCTAGGTCTCTGCCAGAGACACCTTTAGACCGTTTCTTTCTGGGTGGCTGCGACCTGTTTTCTTGGGGGTTGATGATTCATGCGCTTGGTTTTTAGTATGTGAGGTGCTGTGCCGGGCACTTGAGATATGGAAGATGAAAAGAGCCTCTGCTTCCAGGATTCAGTCTTCGGAGAGAGGCAGAATATCTGATAGGTATACGCGGGAATATTTGAGATCGTTGAGAGCGACAAGGCGTCCGGGGAAATTCGGATGCTTGGGTGAATCTTGATAAAGTCGGTTGGATGGGGTCGGGGTGGGCGCATGTGTCAAGCCAGGAGGCCAGGCTTATGATGCAAGCTGTGAGGCGTTTGTGATGCCCAGGTTGAATCTGGACAGAGTTTGGTTGTGTCAGGGGACACGTTTAAAGCCGGGAGGCCAGGGAGAGTGCCAGCCTGGTTTGTTTGAAGAACCATTTCTGTGTTATTGCAGCATGATATGTACTAGAGGGGGAGTAACAGGAAATGGGAGGTAGGCACCAGGGGAGTGGAGATATTGAGAGAATTTGTATGACAGGCTAAGGAAGTTGTATTTCGTGTGACTACTACCGGTGTAATTTTGTTCAAAGGAGTGACACTGTCAGATGTACACTCTGAAAGATTTCTCTGAAGGTGATGTGGAGGATTGTTTGGAGGGCTTCAGGACTGGCTAAGGAGACCAGTTACAAGGGGAGTACCTGGATTTGATGGCCAGTTGACAGGAGGGGGGAGGAGGAAGGAGTAATCTGTACTGATGACAAGATTTCTGCCTTGGGCTATTAGATGGTAAGCTTTGTCATTGAACAAGGTGAGAAAGGAGGAGGAGGAACAGATTGGGGCAGTTGTTGGCTAGAAGAACAGTTTAGATTGTTGAAATGTGAGTTGTATGGGGGTCATAAGTGGAGATGTAATAAGCATTTATCTTGGAACTTAAAGAACTTAACTGTCCATGGGTTCAGGTTTGGGAGTCATCAGCTTCTGGTTGATACCTGGAGCCTTGGGAGTGAACTAAGATCTTATGGAAGTCATCCAGAAGATAAGGAAAAGGTTATGGGATGGTACCCAGGGGCACGCTGGTATTTTAAGATTTAGGTGGAGGAAAGTGACCAGGGAAGAGAGAATGATGATTAGCAGTGTAAATTAGTGAGTAATTATTTTATGTATATAACTGTAATATTTTGTAGAACCACCAGATTTCTCCAGATATATTGGGGCAAATTCAGAGAATCACATATTATTTCATATGTGTTATTCAGTAAAGTAGTTAAAATTTATTTAATTCGATGTTTTTTTTATGGAATATTTATTCCAATACACTCAATCTTCATCTTACTAAATCTTTTACGTATTTAATATTTTCTTTTTAAAAATTTCATCTTACTGTAGTAGGAACACTGAATATGAGATCTATGTTCTTTACAATTTTTTAAATCAGAAGTTTGTACTTTTTTTTCTTGAAATTATGTGTGTGTATATATCTATTTATCTTTATCCATTCATCTTTCGTTGGATACCTAGGTTGCTTTCATATCTCAGCTATTGTAAATAATGCTGTAGTGAACATAGGGGAACATATGTTTTTTCAAATTAGTGTTTTGTTTGGTTCAAATAAATACCCAGAAGTAGAATTGCTGGATTGTATGGTAGTTCTGTTTTAATTTGGGGGGAACCTCCTTACTCTTTTCTGTAGTGGCTGCACCATTTTGCATTCCCACCAACAGTGTAGGAGGGTTCCCTTTTCACTGCACCCTGGCCAACCCATGTTATTTTTTTCTTCTTAATGATAGCCATTCTCACAGGTGTGAGGTGATATCTCATTGTGGTTTTGATTTGCATTTCCCTGATGATTAGAAATGCTGAACATCTTTTCATGTGTTTCTGTGTCTTTGGAGACATGTCTTTCAGCTGCTCTGCCCATTTCTAATTAGACTGGGTTTTTTTATATTGAGTTGAGTGAGTCTTTATGTTATTTTGAATATTAATCCCTTATTGGTTATATCATTTGCAAGTATCTCCTCCTGTTCAGTAGACTGCCTTTTCATTTTATTGATGGTTTCCTTCATTCTGCAAAAGCTTTTTAGTGTTGTGTAGTCCCATTTATTTGTTTTTGTTGCCTTTGCTTGAGGATCCACAATATATTGCCAAGACTGATGTCAAGGAGCTTATTGCCTAATGTTTTCCTCTAGGAGTTTTATAGTTTCTGGTGTTACCTTTAGATCTTCAGTGTAAGAAAGTGGTTCAGTTTCCTTTTTTTTGCATGTGATTTTCCAGATCCCCCAACACCGTTTATTAAAGAGACTTTTTTCTCATTGTATATTCTTGCTTCTGTTGAAGATTAATGACCATATAAGTATGGGTTTAAAGGTTTATTTATTTGAGAGAGAGAGGGAGACAGGAAGATCACGTGAATGCACACATGAGTGGGGAGAGAGGAAGAGGGAGAAAAAAAAATCTCTAGCAGATTCCCCTCTGATTGCAGAGCCTCATGTGAGGCTCAATCTCATGACCCTGAGATTATGACCTGAGCCCAAATCAAGAGTCAGAAGCTTAACTGACTGAGCCACCCAGGCGCTCTGAAAGTGTGAGTTTGTTTCTGGACTCTCTGTTCTGTTTCATTGATCAATGTGTATGTTTTTTGCCAGCACCATACTGTTTTGGTTACTGTAGCTTTGTAGTACAGATTGAAATCAGGGAGCTGATATTTCTAGCTTTGGTCTTCTTTCTCAAGATTGCTTAGGCTATTCAGGGTCTTTTGTAGTTCCCTTCTTAACAAATTTTTAAGTGTACAGTACATTATTATTAACTATAGGAACAGTGTTGTACTATAGAGCTTATTCATCTTGCTTGACTGAAAATTATTTATTGGGGCGGGGAGCAGAGACAGGGAGAGAAAGAATCTCAAGCAGACTCCGCGCTGAGTGCAGAGCCCAAGTTGGGGCTTGATCTCACAACCAAAATCAAGAGGCCAACATTTAACCAATAGGCACCTACACATCCCCAAGTTTGACTATTTTAGATGCCTCATGTAAGTAGAATCATGTAGTATTTGTCTTCCTGTGACTGGCTTTTTTTATTTAGCATAATGCCCACAGGGTTCATCCATGTTGTTCCGTATTGCAGACTTTCCTTCCCTTTTTTAGGTTGTACTGTATTCTATTATATGTATAAACCCTATTTTCTTTATCCATACATCTGTGCTATGGATGGATGCTTAGGTTGTTTCCACATCTTGGCTATTGTGAGTAGTGTTGCAATGAGCATAGGAGTATTAATTTCTCTAGTACTTAATATTTTCTGTCTCCTAATAACTAAGGATAAATTTTACTTAAATTTGTGATGAAAAATTAACATAATTAGTTATCATACTAAAGATGTGCAATTTAAAATGTTAGATTACTGATATGTGCATACATACATACACACAGATGTACTAAATAAACAAATATGTGTTCATTTTTTTTCTTACTATTATATTACCATTTTTCCAATTTTATTATTTTCTCTTTAAACATTTTTGATAATTCCATAATATTTCATTGTACAAATATACTATAGTATACATAACCATTTATTTCTTTATAATTGGATTTCTGAGTATTTCTTTTTTACTGTTATAAATAAGATGGTTATTAGTATTAATTTGTATAGCTCTTTTCTGCATTGGGGATTATTTCTTTATTACATATTTCCCAAAACTGGTATTTTGAGTCAGGATATAAATTTCATTAAATTCTTGGTACTTTTTGCTTTATTGGTGCCCATGGGGATAAAATGTAAATGACACAGTCCTTCTAGAAATCCATGTAAGGAAGTGCTGGTTTCCCTCATCAGTGTTTTTGCCTTCTTCATTACCACCTCTTAAAAGTGGTGACAAGTTGAGAATTATATTGGAAGGGTTGTTTGCCTACAAGAAGCAGGCTCCTTAAGTGCTATCTTTTCTTTGTAACCGATTAATATAATTGTTGTATAAGAACAAAACGTCTACCAGAAACATGAAGCTTATGGAAATATGAGACCATGGTCTCCTAGGCAGTCATAGTAGAATTAGAACCCATATTTATTCTTGATAGTGGTGGGCCTTTGGTGATCCAGGAATGAAATAGATGTTTCTAATAAGAATCAGTATTTTTTCCATTGTTTAATCTTTTTCATGCAGGGGTTTTTTGCTTATTTGTTTTTAATATATATGCAAGATTTGATTGGTATGTCTGATTAGAAATAGATGTAAAGCAATAGGAAGGAGGGTAATTGTGGTCTTCGGCTATGCATAGATCCTGTGTTAGCTTTATGTATCAATAAATATCTTAATATAGTATTATTTTCTGTTACCTAAAATAATAGCTGTGTAGCTGTTCAAAAATCCAGAAGTCTTAAAAAAGAAAATTGAAACAAAAGCCTTCTCATCTGCTAAAGTTGCTGGAATAGAACACTTGTATTAAGGTCCTGTGCTTCGTTGTGGTCCCCTAGAATGTCACCCAGAGCACATTTAAACTCTTGCTTCTGTTGCCCACTTTATAATGATAACCGTATTGGAACTATTACCTGACTTTTGGTTATGCATAGGTTAGCCGATGAATTACATATGCCATCTCTCCCTGAAATGATGTTTGGAGACAACGTTTTGAGAATCCAGCATGGCTCTGGCTTTGGGATTGAGTTCAATGCTACAGATGCATTAAGATGTGTAAACAACTATCAAGGAATGCTTAAAGTAGCCTGTGCTGAAGAGTGGCAGGAAAGCAGGTGAGCATCTGGGCAGTTATGGGTTCAATGAAAAAGAAGAGTTGAAAGAAATCTTCAGTCATGATAGGTGTATTTTATTAGAGTGAAAGGCAAGTATTATTATTAAACTTGATAGTTAGATCATTCTAGGATTCATTTTTCTCACCCATAAAATGGAGATTAGCTACCCCACCTTTTTTTTTAAAAAAAAAAAGATTTTATTTATTTGACATAGAGAAACACAGTCAGAGAGGGAACACAAACAGGGGGAATGAGAGAGGGAGAAGCAGGCTTTCCCGCCGAGCAGGGAGCCCGATGTGGGACTCGATCCTGGGTCTCCAGGATCATGACCTGAGCCGAAGGCAGTCGCTCAACCAACTGAGCCACCCAGGCGCCCCAACCCCACCTCTTGAATACTTGTTGAGTTCAGTTGAATTATAGTTGAGCTGAGCTATTTAAGGTTTACATTTTTGAACGTTCAGTGTTCTGTAGTGAAGGGGCAGTATACTGTGTACTTCATTTTTCCTGTTTTTGAAGAAAAATGGTTATTTGTGATTTGCATTGTAAATGTAAGGAGCATTGAAATAAAGAAAAATGTATTTTCTTTGATAATCAAATCAGCGATTATTTACCTTGTGCCAGTTATGTACTGTGAACCTTGGAGGATACAAAGACATACAAGCCTTTAAACCATGTCCTCAGGCAGTGTACAGACTAATTGGAGAGACTATATCAGTATATGACAAGTTTAATAACAATAAATATGCAGAAAAACTAAGAAAGATCTTCTATTGGTGAATTATGACAAGTATATGTATGTATTAGGATATTTGTATTATTCATAGAATGTAATTTGGTATGTTACATGAATACAGATGATCTATATCCTGCACCATTGAATCTGATCCTTCTCGTTTTGATTTTTGAGGACGGAGGGTGAACACTCCAAAGAAGTTATTAAACCATATGATTGGACCTATACAACAGATTATAAGGGAACACTACTTGGAGAATCACTAAAGTTAAAGGTAAATCTTATTTTTTGTTTTTATGATCAAGTCATTAATCATCTTGGACAGTTTCAGCATTAGAACTTTCTAATAATGGCTTATTTTTGCTACTGCTTTCTTCACACTTACTTTCTGTTGAGGGAAACTTCAGAACCTAATATGAAGGGATTTTGCTTATTGATTATAAACAGAAAAGAAGGTAGCCATAGGGGAGCAATTTTTATTCTCAAAAGTATGTTTAGTAGCAATGGAACACTGCCTTAATGTTATCATATTTCCTCTCAAGAAGCATTAAAATGTGTATCTGCCCTTGGTATAATGATTTGGGTGATTTAGAGAGAACCTACTAGTTAGTAGCTTACAGTTTTACGGATGAACAGGCAGGTGGGCAGATAGGACTTCCACTCAGACAGCTTAGGTTCTTGTCCTGGCTGCACTGTCTCTGAACCTGGTATGACTCGAGGCAGTGTACTTACTCTGAGTCTCAATCTTATTAGTAAATTGGGTAATCAGAAATAGTGACCTCAACAGCAGAGTTTTGATATGAGCTAATCTGTGGGAAAGTTCTCAATAAATTCTAAAGCTCCATATTAATAATGCATCTGGGTAAACCATGCTTAAGAGGAGATTCAGATTCAGTTCATGGTAAATGACACTGGGAAGGTAGAATTGATAGGTCTCATATTGGGAACTTAGCTGCATTTTGACATCCTGCAATTTGAAATGAAGAAACTTTGGCTTAGGTTGTAAGTCTCTATCACGTTCAATTACAGAAAACAAAATTATTTTAGTGTAAATAAAGTAATTATTGGAGACCCTATACCATACATTGGCACTTAGGCAGAAATGTTAAGGAGATAGAGCTGTGTATAGGCTCCTTGTCTCTGCAGAGATTTTTAGAGTCTTGGGAAGACAGAAGAAGTTCATAGCAGGTACTCCGTTCTTTTCATTTTCCATTACTCCTATAATCGAAGCTTTAACTGTTTTTCTCTCGTTTCTAAGATAGATACTCATTTTTGAGAGAACATTTATGCATTGATTCATTCACTCACTCATTCATTCTTGAGCTCTTCCTCTAAAGCGAGGCACTAATTCTAGGCACTGTAATACAGCAGAGAACAGACAAAAATTCCTCCTTTATAGTCTAAATGGGCAGAGTTCTTTCAGTCTCTTAATACTTCGTAGATTAATGTTCTCTCTTCTTCTCCTGAGTGAAAAACTTTGTAAAGAACGTAGTGCATTTGGGGACGCCTGGGTGGCTCAGTTGGTTGAGCGACTGCCTTCGGCTCAGGTCATGATCCTGGAGACCTGGGATCGAGTCCCACATCGGGCTCCCTGCTCGGCGGGAGGCCTGCTTCTCCCTCTCTCACTCACCCTGCTTGTGTTCCCTCTCTGGCTGTGTTTCTCTCTGTCAAATAAATAAAATCTTTAAAAAAAAAAAAAAAGAACATAGTCCATTTGATATTTCATTGCTGAGAGTGAGGAAATGGGAACTCGTTTTAACCTTTTGCATGAATGATGATTTACAAAAAGCCTCCTGTGGGTTATGAAGTACCAGTAGCCGTGACCAGTGAGCAAGAAACACAGCAGTAGAAACAGGGAGTTTGAGAGTGTAGGAGGTGAAAAGCGTGTGTTTAGGACTCTTACTGACACTTTCGCCTGTAATGTAATTTGTGCTGAGGTGTTGTTGACAAATGTCAGTGTGATCACCTCTTACTGGTGGTAATGAACTCAGGAATTGGCAGGACTGGGCTCAAATCCCAACACCATCACTTACCTTGGAAAAGCAATTTAATCTTGCTAAACATCGTTTTTCACTTTGGTAAACTGGGTAAGTTGTAAGGTAATAAGGTAATGAGAATATATATGTATAGTGTTTAGCACAGTGCCTATTCCACAGCAAGATCTCCATAAATGGTAGCTGCTATTATTATTATGAAAATATCATATCTCAAGTCTCAGGGAAACTAACTTAATATTATTGAAATAACAAGACTAAAATATCGGATTAGATATATACCAAGATATTATTGAAAAATATATATTAAGTATTACCAAAACAACAAGACTAGATATTTATTTTTGCTTTATGGTCTAAACAGAGTTGATGAAAATGTTCCTTTATTCCCTCAAAAAAATTGAGTAACCATTTTCTAGGCAAAATTGTTAGAACTTTGTTGCTTAATCCTCAAAATAACCTTGTATCACAGGTATTCTTATCCTTATTTTGTGGGTGAAGAAATAGGTTCAAAATCTTAAAGTAGGGGAGCCTGGGTGGCTCAGAGGGTTAAGCCTCTGCCTTCAGCTCAGGTCATGATCTCAGGGTCCTGGATCGAGTCCCACATTGGGCTCTCTCCTCAGCAGGGAGCCTGCTTCCTCCTCTTTCTCTGCCTGCCTCTCTGCATATTTGTGATCCCTCTCTCTCTGTCAAATAAATAAATAAGATCTTAAAAAAAAAAAGAAAAGGGGTTGCCTGGGTGGCTCAGTTGGTTAAGCGACTGCCTTCCGCTCAGATCATGATCCCGGAGACCTGGAATCGAGTCCCATATCGGCCTCCCTGCTCAGCAGGAAGCCTGCTTCTCCCTCTCACTCCCCCTGCTTGTATTCCCTCCCTCGCTGTGTTTCTCTCTGCCAAATAAATAAAATCTTTTAAATAAATAAATAAATAAATAAATAAATAAATAAATAAATAAATAGATATTTTTAAAAAGGAATATTATAAGGTTAGATGCCTAATATGTATCTGGCAACATGTAGTCATTTTCTTCATTCTCTCTTTTTTTTTTTTTTTTAAAGATTTTATTTATTTGACAGGGAAATACAGCCAGAGAGGGAACACAAGCAGCAGGAGTGAGAGAGGGAGAAGCAGGCTTCCTGCCAAGCAGGCAGCCCGATGTGGGCCTCGATCCCGGGATTCCAGGATCTTGACCTGAGCTGAAGGCAGACACTGGTTGAGCCACCCAAGCGCCTCATTTTCTTCATTCTTGTTAAATAAATACATTGATTTTGCAGGAGAATGGAAGTGGAAGACTGCCTCTTATAGCTGTATTGCTTTTTAGGAATAAAACTTGTATAATGTCCATGCATTTAAAAAAGTATTTTTTTTAAAGATGTATTTATTTATTTGAGAGAGAGTGAGAGAAAGAGAGAGTGTAAGGCAGAGGAGGGGTAGAGGAAGAGGGAGAGAGAGAATCTTTAAGCAGACTCCTCGCCGAGTCTGGAGCCTGGTACTTGCCCCTGAGGTCATGACCTGAGCTGAAATCAAGAGTCAGATGCTTAACCAACTGAGCCAGCCAGGCGCCCCTAAAAAAAGCATTCTTTTTTAAAGCATGTTGGAACATTTGCCAACTTATTCAGTGTGATTTGATTATTTTGAGCTTTTTCTCTCTTTCTCTCTCTCTCTTTTTTTTTTATCATGGTAAAAAAAATGTAACAAAATTTATCATCTTAACAATTTCTATGTATATTAAGTTAATGTTAAGTATATTCATGTTGTGCAACCAATTTTGAGAACTTTTTCATCTTGAAAAACTGAAACTCTGTACCTGCTAAACAATAATTCCCCATTTCCTCCATCCCTAGTCCCTGGCAACCACTATTTTATTTTGTTTCTATGAATTTGACCACTCTAGATACTTCAGATAAGTGGAATCATACAATATTTGTCTTTCTGTGGCTGGCTTATTTCACTTAGCATAGCGTCCTCAAGGTTTATCAACATAGTGTGTGTCAGACTTTCCAACCTTTTTGAGGCTGAATAATATTTCTGCATATGTATATCCCATATTTCGTTTACCCACTCATTTGTCAGTGAGCATTTGCATCGTTTGTCCTTGGCCATTGTGAATAGTGTGCTATGAACAGAGGTGTGCAAATATCTTTTTGAGATTCTGCTTTTAGTTTTTTGGATAGATACCCAGAAGTAGAATTGCTACATCACATTCTATTTTTAATCTTCTTTTTTAAAAATCCTTTGAAGAACCTCCATACTTTTTTCTACAGTGGCTGCCCCATTTTATATTCCCATCGGCAGTGTGTGAGGGGTTTTAATTTGCATTTCTCTAATGATTAGTGATGTTGAGCATCTTTTCATATGCTTATTGGCCATTTATATATCACTTCAGTACCTTTAACTTTCCAAAGTACATTTTTAGGGAGAAATGTACAGATATAAACATTGGAAATGAATGGACTTTGTTAAGTCTTAAAGGCAAAAGGAACTGCACATAAGTATTGTACCCTAGTTGATAAAGTTGCTTTTCATAGGGGTACGGAATAACAATTCTAATAGTATTTCAGTTTTGCAAGATGAAGAAGTTGTAGAAGTTTGTTTGACAACAATGTGAATGTGGTTAACACTACTGAATTATGCTTAAAAATGGTTACACCCCACCTGGGTGGCTCAGTTGGTTAAGTGACTGCTTTCGGCTCAGGTCATGATCCCGGAGACCCGGGATCTAGCCCCGCATCAGGCTCCCTGCTCGGCGGGAAGCCTGCTTCTCCCTCTCTCACTCCCTCTGCTTATGTTCCCTCTCTAGCTGTGTTTCTCTCTGTCAAATAAATAAAATATTTTTAAAAAATGGTTACAATGGTAGATTCCTTGTTATATGTTACTTTTGGTCGCAATTAAAAGAAAAAGTTAAACATAGAGTTACCATATAGCAACAATTCTACTGCATTGGTAGACACTCAAAAACCTGTACCCAGCCGTTCAGGGCAGCATTATTCATAATAGCTAAGATGTGGAAAACACCCAAATAATTGTCAGTGGATAGGTAGAACAGTGGAATATTATTTAGGCTTGAAAAAGGAGCAAGGTGCTGATACATGCTGTAACACGGATGAGCCTCGGAAACCTGCTAAGTGAAAGAAGTCAGACACAAAACATGCATGTGTGATTCCAGTATGATTTATGAAAGAGACAACTCCCTAGAAACAAAAATTAGAGTAGTGGTTTCCAGAGAAAACGGGATAGAGAGTTACTGCTAATAGGTATGGGGTTTTTTAGGAAGGTGATGCAATGTTCTGGAGTTAGATAGTGGTGAGGACTGCACAGTCTTGTGAAAATACTAAAAAACCACTGAATTATATGCTTTCAAAGATTGAATTGTATAGTATGGAAGTTATATCTTCATTTTTTAAAAAAAGAAAAAGTGTATAACAGTAATTTCACTATATGCTCCTAATGGTATGTACCATAGAAGCAAAAAGAAAACAATTTTTCTTATATAATTATATATATATAAAGATAAATATATATCTTATGTGTAGATACACACACACTGCTTTCAGTAATTTTTTAAAAGGAAATTTAGCATAGGATTCTTAGCATTTACCATTCATAACTTTATATGATAAATTAAAAAATACTTATAAGTCAAGTAATTTCCTTATCATAGACCTCCATCTGATGTGAGGGAGGTCTTATTTGAAGGAAGTGAATAGGACTCACTTTTCTTGAAAGCTACTAAGAATGTTTATAGTGTTCCATATGTTTTTAAAGCCTTTTAAAGATTGAGAGATAATTCCGAAAACATGAAGGTACAGTTTAGTGAATTGTGAAATGTAACCACCCAGGAAGAAAAGATGTTGCGAGCACCCTCCAGCAGGATCCATCCTCATCATAATTCTTTTTAAAAAATATTTTCTAGTATAATTTGAAATTTTCGACCTTAGCTTTTAGTTCCTTCAAAAATAGTGTGCATTGTTGTTTTGCAGCTTAAGCCTTGTTTTCAAAATCTGGAGTCCCTGGGGTCTTTTATTGTCTTGTTATTTCTGTTGGTTCTGGTTCATGGTGTCTAGGCTCCTAATATGTCTCCCTATTTTTGTTGAAATCCCTAGATGATGATATTTTTCTCTAGAGAGGATTTTTTTTTTTTGTCTCTGACAGATACCTGAGAGTATTCATGGTGAAGGGCCGAGTTCTACAAACGTTCTGTGCAGATAGTTTTAGGCTTGGAGGGTTGTAGAGTTTAGATTGTAGCTGCTCAGCTGTGCTATTGTAGTTGAAAGCAGCCATAGACAATATGTGAATGAATGATCATGGCTTTGTTTCAGTAAAATTTTACTTAGGGAAATTGGAGTTTCATATAGTAGAATATATGTGAATTCATATATATGTTCATATAGTGAATTGAATTTTTGTATCATGAAATATTCTTTTTTTTTTAAAAGATTTTATTTATTTGACAGAGAGAAACACAGCCAGAGAGGGAACACAAGCAGGGGGAGTGAGAGAGGGAGAAGCAGGCTTCTCGCTGAGCAGGGAGCCCGATGTGGGGCTCGATCCAGGGTCTCCGGGATCATGACCTGGGCAACTGAGCCACCCAGGCAGCCTGAAATATTCTTTTTTTAACTGAACTGCTTTTTCCAGTTATTTAAAAAAATGTGAAAATGATTCTTAGTTCACCGTTCATGTAAAAATTTGTGATGGGGCCACATTTGGCCACATCTGGCCTACAGGTCTTAGTTTGCTAACCTCTGGTTTGGGACCAGTGTTTGAGGTTTCTAGGCCCGTACTATAAGAAGTTGTGAAACCAGTGTAGCATTACAGGGTCTCATTCCCCAAACTGGGAGGGGCTTTCCCTGTCCCCATCCTTAGTGAGCACTGAGCTGTGATGGAGCCAACAGCTGGCAGAACCCAGCCTCTCCCCTGAATCAGCCATTCCAGATGCCTCCAAGCTCCAACCAGCCAACTACAGGCTCACTTGCCCTTTTTCTAGGCTCCAGTCCTCTTTCAGGTCTCAGTCCAGTAATTCTTTGGCATCTTGACCATTTGATGTTTTTAAGAAGTTTTTTGTTTTTTCTTCCAGCTTTTAAGTTGTCTTCAGCAAGAGGATTTGCTGAGTTCCTTATTCTGGCAATACTAGAAGTCAGAGTGTTTGATCTGTTTTCAACTGAGCTGTTGATTTAGGGTTTCCCCCCCTTTTTTTTCAGATGCCTAAGTTTAGGGAAGATATAAATAGAGTTGAGGAAGAGAAAAGAGAAGGAGAAAATGTATTTTTAACACATTTGTCCTGGAAAGTAAAGAAAATAGTATAGATAAGTTAAATATAATGAATATCCCTAACCCATGTTTTATCTAATTATTTTCTGTCTTTCTCTTTCAAATATTTTATAAGAACAGGTAAATGGCAAAACTGATAGATTCGTTTTTATTGGTCCTTTGTGAAGGTATCTATGAAACAGTGAAAGTCATTTACTGTTGGGGAAAATTGATAAAATGGTTAATTTTTTGGAAATCAGATGTTTTTATAAGGAGGATCTTACAAATGTGTTCCTTTGAACTAAAGCTAAATAAAAAGTAAGAAATTCAGAAGTCGTGTTTGTACTGACTGAAGTTTTATGCTCTTAGGAAGTCCTTAGAAGCACCAGCTTTTGTCTTGAATCCAAACATGCGAGTGACACAGGGGCTGGTTATGTGCTGCCCTATTGCCACCCCACCCCTCCCCTCCCACTCCTAGTTTTTCCCTTTGTATATGGTCTCAGGCCTGCTCCAGACACATTTTGGGAAAAAAATTGCAGAGGGCTAGAGTGTTATCTGTGAGCGAACATGGAAGAACTGTGGGCATGTTTTCACCTCTTAGGACTCCTATACACACTGCTACTTGTCATCATAACCTTTTCCTCCTACATCACATAATACTCCTTTAAATTATTCCCCTGTCCTAATCCATGCAGTCTCCTGAACTTCCTTTATCATATTCTTCTAATTCTTGTCCAGTTTTCTCAAACTACTCTGCATTTCCTAATTCTATCCACGAGGCAAATTACCTCATCGCGGCCACTTACTGAACACCCGTGGTTTGACAAGCATTGTTGTGTGTATTTATGATACAGCTCCATCAAAGGATAGAAAAGCTGCACATCTTTTAGTGAAACTGTGTGGGAATAAAGAATGATAGCTCAGATCCTACTCTATAGCTGTAGGAGACACTTGGACTTAGTAAAGCTACTGATATGCCTTGCCTTGTTAACATTGTTGATGCTCTTGTTGGCTTGTGAATATGTGTGTCTGTGAGCTACAAAATAATACAGTGAAGAAATGGCCAGCATCCTCTAAAGCCCTTTGGAATGCTAGGAGTTTTTCCCTCAGTGTTTCTCTGAAAGTTTTTATTTCCCCATTATTTAAATCAATATTCAGTTTGTAGGTTTGGGGAAGGTAGACTAGGAATCTAAAACATATAATAAGATTCTAAAGGGGATTTTTTAAATTCCAAACTGGTGTCTTAAAGGTGGACTCGCACAGCACAAGACTGCTTTGGATGTCTATAGTAGTAGTTCATCACACTAGTTTTCAGATGATTAATTTTCCCATAATCACAACAGAACACTTGATTTGAATTTGACTTCTATGAAAGATGCTGAATTTTGACTCCATGTTTTGTGAAGCTACAGTATCAGCCACCTGTAGTATCTTCAGATTTTTGGGGACAAGGAACATATCTCATCTTTCATACCTACTGACGACACCCAGACGTAGAACTGTGTGCTCTGGCTATGAAATCAAGGCTGGTGGGAAAGCGGTTTTCCTGTGACTCTAGCTCTTTAAATTTTTATGTGTTCCCTCTCAAATTTTTTCTTTCAGGTTGTACCTACAACAGATCATATAGATACAGAAAAATTGAAAGCCAGAGAACAGATTAAATTTTTTGAAGAAGTTCTCCTGTTTGAAGATGAACTTCATGATCATGGAGTCTCAAGCCTTAGCGTGAAAATTGTGAGTACTATGATTTTTGTTTAAAATTAACTTCCTTCTTCCATTTGCACCGGTGGTCAGAAATATAAGACTCACTTAGAATCATACTGTCTTAATACGGTATCCTGTAAAGTATCACTTGGGTCATATCCATTATAAAATTCACAAAGTCTTATTATATAACGTATATTCCTAAACTTTAGCTTAGCTGAACATTTTCTTTTAAGAGCTGCAAACCTTTGGGCGCCTGGGTGGCTCAGTTGGTTGAGCGACTGCCTTCGGCTCCGGTCATGATCCCGGAGAACTGGGATCGAGTCCTGCATCGGGCTCCGTGCTTGGCGGGAAGCCTGCTTCTCCCTCTCACTCTCCCTGCTTATGTTCCCTCTCTGGCTGTGTTTCTCTCTGTCAAATAATAAATAAAATCTTTAAAAAAAAAAAATTAAAAGAGCTGCAAACTTTGTAGTTTGTCTGCTTACCGTTTAGTTTGAATGAAAATTATGGCTTTATTTTTACTTTTGAATTAACAATTCAATTGAAAGGATCTGCAGACAGCACCATGGATGTTAGAATTTCAGTGATCAGAAACTGTACTTCTGTTTTGAGCACAGAAATGGAAAGCAGAAATGACACGTGTGAATTCCCTACTCCTTTTGTATTCTTTCTGCCTGGAGGACAGACTACTTCCATTCACAATGTTATTGGTGGGACATGTTTAAAAAGAGTAATACAGGGGCGCCTGAGTGGCTCAGTTGGTTGGGCGGCTGCCTTTGGCTCAGGTCATGGTCCCAGAGACCCGGGATCGAGCCCCACATCGGGCTCCCTGCTCGGCAGGAAGCCTGCTTCTCCCTCTCTCGCTCCCCCTGCTTGTGTTTCCTCTCCAGCTGTGTTTCTCTCTGCCAGATAAATAAATAAAATCTAAAATAAAATAAAATAAAATAAAATAAAATAAAATAAATAATACATAGCTCATTAGCAGTTGCTCATATGTGTTTACTGTTAGGTCATAATTGGGTTTCTAACACTTTATAGAAAAATTTCAACTGAAAGTTTGTAACCCCTCCTTATCCCTTAAGACCCAGCTAAAATGTCATCTCTTCTATATGGCACCAAACAGTTCCCCCAGGAAAAGTTTATTCCTCTGCCAGACCCCTGTAAGTACTTTTTCTTTAATCCCTCAATTAGAGCACTTATCATAAGGTCTGTTAAAGACAGGTGCCCAGCTTCATAAATTGTGCTTGGAGCATAATGGTTGTGAGTGTTGTGATTGAAGTGATAGGAAATGAAAACAATAAATCAAAACAGCAGTATATTTTAATGTCAAGTTTTTCTGTACAACCACAGAACTTTAGAATTGTTATGAGTGTGTAGAGAATCCCTTAGTCTAGCTTCTGTGTTTTATAGACAAGGCCCAAAAGTTTAGTTTCGCTAAGGTACTGAAACTAGTGACGGTTGTCTTTGTACCATCTAATATATATCATTATTCTGCCATTAGAGAATTGTTTTATTAACACCTTACTCCCATGTCAATCTATAAACCCGCCTCCAGTTCAGCTTTCATCATTTAGATTTGTTCACTTTCCAGCTTATCCAGTCATGCACCTTTCTACTTGCCTACCCACTTACTATGACTAATTGACTATGTGGAATGTTCCTTACAGGTTTGTGTATCTGGGTATGCATTTGTATCCAAATAGATGGCTGTTCCTTGATATATCCACGCAGGTAGCTATGTGGGGAGCACTTGTCTTTAGTTGGAGAGGATGGGCATAAGTGTATTATGTGTGTACCAGAGTAAATAGTAACTAAGTCTCAAACTGAAGAGCAGCATCATTTTAACACGTTCTTTTTTTACCTCGTGTAACTTTTTATTTTTTATTTCTATTATTTTTTTAAGATTTTATTTATTTATTTGTCAGAGAGAGAGTGAGAAATAGAAAGAGCACAGGCAGAATGGCAGGCATAGGGAGAAGCAGGCTCCTTGCTCAGCAGGAGCAGGATGCGGGACTCGATTCCAGGACCCTGGGATCATGACCTGAGCTGAAAGCAGCCGCTTAACTGACTGAGCCTCCCACACATCCCTATTTTTATTTTTGTTTAAAGATTTATTTGAGAGAGAACACAAGCATAGGTTGGGGGAAGGGCAGAGGGAGAGAGAGAATCTCAAGAAGACTCCAAGCTGAGCTCTCCTAGCCCCATGTGGGGCTGCTCTCACCACCCTGAGGTCACTATCCAAGCCAAAATCAAGAGTCCCACACTGAACAGACATCACCACCCAGGTGCCGCCTATCTCCCCTTACCGCGTGTAATTTTTTTTTAAGATTTTTTTTTTTGATTTATTTGAGAAAGAGCACACACAAGCCAGGGGCAGGGAGTGGAGGGAGAGGAAGAAGCAGACTCCATGGTGAGTGAGGAGCCAGAGGTGGGCTCTACTCAGCGCCTCATCGCACGGCCCAGAGATTACGACCTTAGCAGAAATCAAGAGTCTAATGCCCAACCAGTGAGCCACCAGGCACCCCAAAATGAAGTTCATTCTATAGAAACAAAGATTAGCCTGGTAAATGTAAATGTAGGTGAGAAACCAGGATTGTGGGGCCTGGGAAGCTAAGGAAGCAGAAGCTTTCAAGAAGGAGGACATGAAAGTCAGTATCATGCCGTGGGGAGATCTGAGACTGGGATGGTGTCCACTAGACTAAGGTGGCTCAGTGGTTGGGCCTGTGCCTTGGCTCAGGTCATGATCCCAGAGTCCCTGGATCGAGCCCCACATTGGGCTCCCTGCTCGGTGGGAAGCCTGCTTCTCCCTCTCTCATTCCCCATATCGTGTTCCCTCTCTAGCTGTGCTTCTCTCTGCCAAATAAATAAAATCTTTAAAAAAACAAACAAAACAAAACAAAAAACTCTTGTTTGTTGGAGTTAGCAAGTGCGACACTGTTAATCACATTGGCAGGCGCAGTTTAAGTTACATGATGAGGGTTTAAGTGCAAATGTGGAGGTGGGTACAGGGAGTAGACCAAACTTCCAAAAAGCTTCCTAGATGAGAAGAAGCAGAGATATGCCTTTGAGAGGACATGAGGTTGACAAATGTGTGTGTGTGCTTTTTGTTTTTTTAAGTATGGAGAACACTAGGGGCACCTGGGTGGCTCAGTCGGTTAAGCATCCGACTCTTGATTTTGGCTCAGGTCATGAACTTGGGAGTCCTGGATGGTCCCCACGTTGGGCTCCCTGCTTGACATGGAGTCTGCTATTCCCCCTACCGCTTCCCCGACTAGTGAGTGTGTGTGAGCGTGCCTGTGTGTATTTGTGTTTGTGTGTGTGAGTGCAGGCTCTCTCTCCCTTTCTCTAATGAATAAATAAAATCTTTTAAAAATATATGGGGTAGACTAGTAGGTTCAGTTGCTCACAGGAAGGAGTCACTTGTAGAGAGAGGGGAGAAATTGAATGGAGTGAGGTTTCAGAGGGTGAGGAGGGAGGAGGAAGAAGAAGGCTTTGAGCCATTACTGTGAGACACTGGGTTGGAAAAGCTCTTCTCCTCCCAGGTTTCTCCTTTACTGTCATACTCAGAGTGCTTCTAACATCAGATGCATAGGTTTTTTTCCCCACACCAAGAATTCTTTGACATTAACTTGATGTCCTGCAGTTTAACTCACTATCTACTTGGAGATGGTGTCAGATCCCACAGGTTAAGGGCTTTGTCCCACAAGACTGCCAACCCCCAACCCTACCTCTTCGGTGTTAACCACAAGGTAGTTCCCCAGATTACCTATAACTTCTGTCCAACTTGGCTACAAATTGGAGGTTCTTGTGACCTCTTTCCCTTGGATTTGATTATTTGCTAGAACGGCTTACAGGGAAACACTGAATTGTGTTTACCCGTTTTTTAAAGGGTATGGTAACAGAGATATAGATGATCTCTCTTGGGGATTTACCCTCTTGGTGTTGGGATACATTTCCCTCCTGGTATGTAAACGTGTTCACCAACCTGGAAACTCTGAACCCCGTACTGTTAGGAGCTTATGGAAGCTTCCTCACATGGGCATGGTCAGTTTTTAACTCCATTTCCAGCTCCTCTCTTCTCTCTGGAAAATGAGGATTGGAACTGAAAATCTAAGCTTCTAATTATGGCGTGGTCTTTCTGGGGATCATCCCCGACCCAGGTACTCACCCAGATTCGCTTCATTAGAACAAAAGATGTTCCTGAGTGCTCTTATTATGTGGGAATTTACAAGGGTTTCAGAAGCCCTCGGTCAGGAACAGAAACAAAGACCAATATATATATTTTCTAATATTTCACAGACACTGTGTTAGGCACTTGTCTATATTATCTCCTTATCCTTGGGAAAATTCTACACAGTGAGAGGAAATGGAGGGTCAGAGATATTAAGTAACTTGCCCAAGATGAGTCACACAGTAGATCAGTCTGACTCTGCCTATGCTCATAATCTTTTAGGATCTAGCTCATGAGAGGAAGGATTAGCCTTAGACAGGAGAGATGCTTCTTCCGTGGTGATGGAGGAAAGGGGGACGGGATGTAGGTAAGCCTACCTCAAATCCAGTAATGCCCAAGCCTAGAGTTTTAGCAGAATTACCTAGGCAGATTAGAGATTTAATTATCTCTTAACACAGTGGGACAAAGACTATTGTCTGACTATCCACAGTACGCTTGCTGTATGTGTGTTGACTGGAAAGTTGAGTAGACATGTAGGGATGGAGAGAATAGGTCAGGAAAGGCTTTTTAGAGGAGGTGGTCCTGGTAAGGGTCTCCAGCCAGACCAGGGAGGGAGCTGGTGGTAGAGCACAGTGACAGTGAGGTTTTTCTGAGCTGATTGGTTGTGACAGCTGCTGGTAGCTTCAGGCCCTCATGCTACTAGCCCGTGCCTGAGAATGAAGTACCAGGACCACTTCCAGAGCCCCTGCGGGCTGCTTTCCTCTTAAACTCACTTGAGGCCATTTAATTGGCCTTTTTTTTTTTTTTTTAGTCTTTTTTTTTTTCTTTTTTAAGATTTTATTTATTTGACAGAGAGAAACACAGCCAGAGAGGGAACACAAGCAGGGGGAGTGAGAGAGGGAGAAGCAGGCTTCCCGCTGAGCAGGGAGCCCGATGTGGGACTCGATCCTGGGTCTCCAGGATCATGACCTGAGCCGAAGGCAGTCGCTTAACCAACCGAGCCACCCAGGCGTCCCTAATTGGCCTTTTTACTTAAATCATTTTCTGACTCTACATTTTTCCCGATTGCTTTCAGAGAAAATGTGAACCATCTCAGGTTATTTTTAGTTTAATAGAGCTCTCCGAGGAACTTCAAAAATAAGTATAAAATTTTAAGGACTTCTTTACATCTTTCCCCACAGCTAGGAGTTTGATTGGGGGTATGAAATAAACAGTTGACTCTTGAACAGTATAGGAATTAGGGGTACCAGTAACCCTCTGTCAGAAGTTGAAAATCCTTGGGGTGCCTGGGTGCTTCAGTCAGTTAAGTGGCTGCCTTTGGCTCAGGTCATGATCCCAAAGTCCTGGGATCGAGCCCTGCTTTAGGCTCCCTGCTCAAGGGGAGGCCTGCTTCTCCCTTGCACTATCACTCTCCTCTGCTTGTGTTCCCTCTCTAGCTGTGTTTCTCTCTGTCAAATAAATAAAATATTTTAAATAAATAAATAAATATTAGTGGTTCTCAACCTAATCACACACATTGCTCCATTAGTTTTTTGTTTTTGTTTTGTTTTACCAAATACTTTAAGCACCCCCTCCCTTTTATTAACCTGAAATGTAATTCATAGATAATATAACCCATCTTCTCCATCTTCTTTCCAATAAACTGTTCACTGTTCGTTCTCACTGTTATGGAGCCTACAGTCAAGTGGAGGGACAGGGGCTTTAGGCAAGTAAACACACAAATGGATGTAGTTATAAATCTGTTTGGAGAGAAGATACAGGAGAAATCTACTGTGATTATGGAATGATAGGAAAGACTTCTCTGTAGAAGTGGCATTTACACTGAGATCTAAAGAGAAGTAAGCATTAGGTCAGGCAACAGTGTGTGTAAAGGTCCTAAGGCAGGGGACACCTGGGTGGCTCAGCCAGTTAAGCGTCTGACTCTTGATTTTGGCTCAGGTCATGATCTCAGGGCGCTGAGATCAAACCCCGAATCAAACTCTGGCCTCAGTGGAGAGTGTGCTTGAGATTCTCCCTTCCCTTCCCCTCTCAAGGAAATAAATAAATCTTAAAAAAAAGATAAGACAAGAAAAGAAATGGTCCTAAGGAAGGAGAGCTTGGCCTGTGACTGTCTAGGCAGTAAGGCCACTGTTAATAATAGGTTATCTTGTTATTTCTTCACTCTTCATTCATGTTGCTCTGTGCTTGTCTGGAATTGCAGGCAGTTCCCCGAATATATCTTGCTGTTTCTTGCTCGGAACTTTTTATACATGCTCTTTCCTCTTTTTGGAATTCTCTTTCCCACCCTACCTCTTCTTCCCACGGTCAGCTTTCCACTGCCTGACACTTCAGCAGACGTAGGTACTTCTTTCTCTGAGTGCTTTTTTTTTTTTTTTTTTTTAAAGATTTTATTTATTTGACAGAAACACAGCCATAGAAGGAACACAAGCAAGGGGAGTGAGAGTGGGAGAAGCAGGCTTCCCGCCAAGCAGGAAGCCCGATGTGGGACTCGATCCCGGGTCTCCGGGATCATGACCTGAGCCGAAGGCAGTCGCTTAACCAACTGAGCCACCCAGGTGCCCCTCTCTGAGTGCTTAGTGAGCCTGGGCCATCCCCATTCTTGGTCTCCCTCTTTGATAAACTTTCTGACCATTGGAGTTGCATCCTTTTTTTTTTTTTTTTTTTAAGATTTTATTCACCTATTTGACAGAGAGATAACAAGAGAGTGAACACAAGCACGAGAGAGCAGGAAAGAGGGAAGCAGGCTCCCCACGGAACAGGGAGCCTGATGCGGGGCTCGATCTCGGGAGTCCGGGACCATGAACTGAGCCAAAAGCAGACACTTAACAACTGAGCCACACTGGCACCCCTGGATTGTGTCTTTTTTTTTTTTAACATATTCTTTTTTTTTTTTTTTAATTTTATTTATTTGACAGAGAGAAACGCAGCCAGAGAGGGAACACAAGCAGGGGGAGTGAGAGAGGGAGAAGCAGGCTTCCAGCCGAGCAGGGAGCCTGATGTGGGACTCGATCCCGGGTCTCCGGGACCATGACCTGAGCCGAAGGCAGTCGCTTAACCAACTGAGCCACCCAGGCACCCCAGATTGTTACTTTTTATTTATATACATCAAAGACCTACTACTGGATGAACTAGACACTTAGTAGACAATAAGATTTATTTAGTAAACGGGCGCCTGGGTGGGGCAGTGGTTAAGCCTCTGCCTTCAGCTCGGGTTGTGATCCCAGGGTCCCGGGATCGAGTCCCTCATCGGGCTCCCTGCTGGGTAGGAAGCCTGCTTCTCCCTCTCACTCCCTCTGCTTGTGTTCCCTCTCTGGCTGTGTTTCTCTCTGTCAAATAAAATCTTAAAAAAAAAAAAAGATTTATTTAGTAAATGGTTAAGCACTTTTTTTTTAAAGAAATGGTCTTTGGGGACGCCTGGGTAGCTCAGTTGGTTGAGCGACTGCCTTCAGCTCAGGTCATGATCCCAGAGACCCGGGATCGAGTCCCACATCGGGCTCCCTGCTCGGCGGGAAGCCTGCTTCTCCCTCTCTCACTCCCCCTGCTTGTGTTCCCTCTCTCGCTGTGTTTCTCGCTGTCAAATAAATAAAATATTTAAAAAAATAAAGAAATGGTCTTTGTTTTATTTTTTATTTTTCAGTAATCTCTACCCCCAACATGGGGCTCAAACTCATGACCCTGAGATCAAGAATTGCATGCTCTCCTGACTAAGGCAGCCAGGCTCCCCCAAACATATTCTTTTTTTTTTTAAGAGGGAGAGAGATGGTGGGGAGGGGCAGAGGGAGAGGGAGAGGGGAAGAGAGAGAGAATCTTAAGTAGGCTCCATACCTAGTGCAGAGCTTGATGCAGGACTTGATCTCACAGCCCTGAGATCATGACCTGAGCCAAAATCAAGAGTTGGATGCTTAACTGCCTAAGCCACCCAGGTACTCCAAAATATTCTTTTTAACGATCTAAAGACACTATACACTATTCATCCCTCCTTCCCTGCCACCTGGACCAGCTTCACTCTCTCAACTGTCTCTGACTTTCTGGCTTTCTTGTGTGGTTTACACTTGGATAACAGAAATGTGTAGGTATGACACAGATGAAAGATGTTAACATGTTATAATGATCATATAAATCAGTCTCTGGCTGTATGAGATAGTACTTAATTGGTTGTGCTGAATTAGGCTATTCCATTTAAGGTCTCTTTAGTAATATAAAGAGAATAAGAAAACAAGTAACAAGGGGCGCCTGGATGGCTAAGTTGGTTGGGCGACTGCCTTCGGCTCAGGTCATGATCCCAGAGACCTGGGATTGAGTCCCACATCGGGCTCCCTGCTCGGCGGGAAGCCTGCTTCTCCCTCTCTCACTCCCCCTGCTTGTGTTCCCTCTCTGGCTATGTTTCTGTCAAATAAATAAAATCTTTATAAAAAAAAAAAAAGAAAGAAAGAAACAAGTAACAACAAAGAAACAAGTTATTCTTTAATTTTGGTATTACTGGGGTCGACATTTTCCTGTAAGTACTGTCAGTTTTTAAAGTGAACGAACATTGTAATTTCCACATTATTTAGGTATTTTTAAAGTCTTTCTAACCTTAATATCTTTTTTTTTTTTAAGATTTTAAAAATCTTAATATCTTTTGACCTAAAAAAACATTTTTCTATTGCTGGAAAGTGAAGCCAGGATGTTTATATTATAATATAATATATTATGCCTTGGTTGAAGCTATGACAAAGAACCTCTAGTTTAGAGACTTCTGTATACTTCTAATTCAGCCATTCTCTGTGCCTTTAAAATATTTTATTTTCGAAAAAAATTTTCTTTTAGCATAGTAGTAACATATTTAATTTTCATTAAAATATTGCCTTACTATTTTTTTCAGAGAGTAATGCCTTCTAGCTTTTTCCTGCTGTTGAGATTTTTCTTGAGAATTGATGGGGTGCTTATCAGAATGAATGACACAAGACTTTACCATGAGGTATCTATTCTTATTTAATAAATACACTAGTTGATATTGGACTTGTTCATGTTGTTTCATTGTTTGTCTAAGAATGTAAAGTGAAATAATGCTTTATATTTTTGGCAGTCCCTCTAACCTTTAAGATTGGGTGTTCTGCACTCACTGTTGACTGTGCAGTTAATGAACCAGCACTTTTCTGAAAGTTCTAGTAGCTAAAAATGTTTTCTAAAGGACACTCCCCAGTAGGGGATGTCTGATGCTTCTAAAAAAGCCTTCTAAAAAAGCCCTCTACTGCATGGGCATTGACTTATATTGTTAATTTACATCCATATAGTAGAAAAGCATACATGCATTAAAATTAAAATGAGTGGCAGAGAGTTAACATTTCACTGATGTGTAAAGATATGCATCTCAGTGTTGAATTCAAAAAAGCAAGTATGAACCTATTTAAGTTGTGTAGAGTTGTTTGGGTTTTTTTTTTTAAGACTTTTATTTATTTGAAAGAAACACGGCTAGAGAGGGAACACAAGCAGTGGGAGTGAAAGAGGGAGAAGCAGGCCTCCCACAGAGCAGGGAGCTGATGCAGGGCTTGATCCCGGGACTCTAGGATCATGACTTGAGCTGAAGGCAGACGCTTAATGACTGAGCCACCCAGGCGCCCCTGTGTAAAGATTTCTTTCTTTCTTTCTTTCTTTTTTTTTTTTTTAAAGATTTTATTTATTTGACAGAGAAACACAGTGAGAGAGGGAACACAAGCAGGGGGAGCGAGAAGCGAGAGAGGGAGAAGCAGGCTTCCCGCCGAGCAGGGAGCCCAATGTGGGGCTCGATCCCACGTCTCCGAGATCATGACCTGAGCCGAAGGCAGTCGCTCAACCAACTGAGCCACCCAGGCGCCCCTGTGTAAAGATTTCTGAATGTTAAGGATAGTGTTATCTATAGAAGCTATGGTTGCTTTGTACTTATATTATCTTATTTTTTTGTTCAATGAACATTGATCTGTTTTTATTGATTAAAGATTAAAATTGTATTTATTAATAGAAAAAAATTAAAATTTTAAGGGAGTGTATTCTTGTGTGACTTTTCTTTTATTTAAAATGTTTCACCAAAGAACAAATTGTAATAAATTGTTTTCTAAAATCTAATTTTAAAAAGTAGGAAATAGGAAAAGTTGAAGTCTAAAAATGTGATTTGTTGGGGTGCCTGGGTGGCTCAGTTGTTAAGCGTCTGCCTTCGGTTCAGGTCATGATCCCAGGGTCCCAGGATCAAGCCCCGCATCGGGCTCCCTGCTCAGCAGGAAGTCTGCTTCTCCCTCTCTCACTCCCCCTGCTTGTGTTCCCTTTCTCTCTGTGTTTCTCTCTGTCGAATAAATAAATAGAATCTTTAAAAATAAATAAATAAGTAAATAAAGAAATAAAATGTGTATTAAATAAGCAATTTGATGAAAATTTTGTGGAAAAGGGAGAAAATTAAATTTAAGCTTTTTTTTTTTTTTTTTTTTAAACATGAGAGTAGCCATGCTATGTAGGTAGGTGATGATATAGCTTAAGGAAAAGATGTGGGCGCCTGGGTGGCTCAGTTGGTTGAGCGGCTGCCTTTGGCTCAGGTCATGATCCCGGAGACCCAGGATCGAGTCCCACTTCGAGCTCCCTGCTCGGCGGGAAGCCTGCTTCTTCCTCTCTCACTCCCCCTGCTTGTGTTCCCTCTTTGGCTGTGTTTCTGTCTGTCAAATAAAAAAAATCTTAAAAAAAATTAAAAAAAAGAGTTCTTGGTGAAAATTCGTTGTCTCATGGCAGAGTAAGATATTCTTATAAGGCTTCATGTTACTTTTATAACCAGTTCTGTTGTCATAGGCAGTGCTATTTAATAGAAAGGATTTTGTAACAATAGAAATAGATTTATTGCAACCTTTTTTTAATTTTTCAACATAGGCCGACAAGACCTACATGTTACGAGAATATACGTCACGAGAGAGCAAAATTGCTAATTTAATGGTACAGTATTTTAATACCAGTTTTTAGAAGTTGACTTTTAATGTTCATTTTGTATGTTTCCACCCCAAATCTGCATCCCTAAATCTATTGATGCACCTAATAAGCCTCTTAAAAGATAATTTCCAGAGCATAACCTCACCTCAAATACAAACCAGTTAGAGTTTTCATAGATGCCAGAGCCATCATCTAATCTAATTCCCACTTTTTATTCTGGAAAAACAGACCCAGAGCTGTGACTTACCGTACGTCACGCACCTGTTTGGTGGTGGGTCTGTGACTGGCACCAACTGGATGTTCTTTCCACTTAGGGCCTTGTCACCCTGCAATTTCTTTCCACCCAGGTTACTTTTTTCTTCTTAAAATGTGGTCATTTTGTGCCGTACCTTGTTTTGGCCTAATTTTCTTTATTTTTTTGCTCCCCTGGGATTTGTAAAGGGCTTCTGCAAATCTGTAGGAGTCTGTAATAAGTTGCTTCAAAAGTGATGCCTTTTTGCAAATATTGCTGTGATTTAGAGAGATTGGTATACCTACTGCTTATTTCTATGTGGGTGTGGAGTATACGTGGTTAGACAGGTTACTTAGAGTCTGTTGTAGACCACATCCTGGCTCTGTCTGAAGGCTCGGGCTTTCAAGGTACAAAAACATTAGGGAAAGGGGATGAGATTAAGATGCAGTAAAAAAATTGTTTTTAAGTAGGCTCCACGCTGAACATGGAACCCACCCCAGGGTTTGAACTTATGACCTTAAGATCAAGACCTGAGCTGAGATCAGGAATTGGATGCTTAATTGACTGAGCTACCCTGGCACCCCAAGATGTACTGAATTCTTAATACATCTGTGGGCGCATTATAAATAACATATCCCTGTAAGCTTGAGGAAATCATTGAGGGATTAGGGCTGCATGATTCAGTAACAAGAGACACCTGTTCCCATTAGAATACCCTTATGATGTTCCTCACATACATATATTACAGCTCATTTTAAAATTGGTGTGTTGGGCCACCTGTGTGGTGCAGTTGGTTAGGTGTCTGACTCTTGGATCCGGCACGGGTCATGATCTCAGGTCATGATCTCGGATCATGAGGTCACAACCCTCGTGGGGCTCTGTGCCTGGTGTGGAGTCTGCTTCAGATTCTCCCTCGCCCTATGCCCCTCCCCCCCCAAAATAAATAGTTCTTTAAAAAATAAAATAAAATCAGTGTGCTTTATGAATACTTGAACCAAAGCATTTCTGAAAAGTACCAATGTGATAAGTGAATCTGTGCTAACGTGATTTATGTGTTTCCCAGCATGTTTCACCTTCCCTCTTCACGGAACCTAATGAAATATCACAGTATTTACCGATAAAGGAGGCAGTTTGCGAGAAGCTGCTATTTCCAGAAAGAATTGATCCTAACCCTGCAGACTTACAAGAAGGTACACCTGTGGAAAGAATGTGATACAACATATCACACCATGGAATCTGACTGGAGACCTTAGCTATTTGGAGGGGGTATTTTTATTATGATAATTAATTGCCTTGTTTATGTGCAGATTTTCTGTAGCCTTAAAGGAAAAAAAAAATAAAGGATTGCTGCAGGCAGGTTCCACTCAACTGCTGTTTGTACTGTCTTCAAATTCATATTCCAGATTTATATTTTCTGGAGTTAAAGTTGGATTTCTAAGTTGTGACAGAGTGGGATCTCTAAATTGTGACAGAGTGGGATCTAGTAGTGGCATGTGTAAGTCTCATGAGCAGTGGGCATAATCTGCGTCCATCATGAAACACTGTCTTCTACCCTGAGGAAGTTCATGTAAATCACAGAATCACAGCACCTTGTGACTTTCACAGGATTCCTGATCGTGCATGTTGATGTACTAGCTCTTTACTTTGGACTTGATGTTTATTCGTACTTCTGGAGAGCGTGAGTTGCCTTTTAGGAAATTGATGTTGTAAATGATCTTTACCTGCCCTCCCCCTGAAAAAAATACTTGTCTTCTAAATTCAAATTGACTTTTGAAGTCTGAGAAAATTTCAGACACACAACTGAATAACCTAGGGTTTTGGCAGACCGAAGGTGCTCCATCCTGGGGCATACCTGAACACGGTTTGCCACAGCCATGGGCAGGATGTCAGAGCTGTCCTTCCTCCATCGTTAGGTGCTTTTTCTTGTGTGGTTCTACTTGTACTGACATTTTTTTAATTTTATTTTCCATGCAACCTTGGAATGAATAAATCCATTGAATATTGAATTTGTATTGTTATCTAGCTAATTTGACTAGCTAAATTTTGTCACAAGTGATTTGGTATTCGTTTGCCTTCTGCTACATCACCTGCAAGGTATAGGGAATCAGGATTTTGTTGGCTTTAAGAAAATACATGGCATGTTCACTGTATATTAAATATACCTGTATTTAACGTTTTCTCCTAGGACAGAAAAGTGTATATATTATGCTCAGCCTTCTGTTGTATTTTATTTGCCATGCAGATTTGAACAGAATAGACTCTTTATTCATACAAGATATAAGAAATGAAAAACTTGTAAGAATATTCATTAGTTGAAGTTTCTGGGCAACATCATTATACATATTCTTAAGTTGAATCAGTTGTCTTAGTCTCTGAGTCAGGTTTAGATGACTTATTTTCAGAATCCATTGCTAAAAACTGTGGGGAATTAAAAGAATTGACCTTTTATATAGAGGGTGAGAAGTTGGTAAGATGAGTGTACTTCTGGAAGCTCCTTTAGTTTCTTCCTGTGGAGAATACCCAGAAAACCTGTATTTGCCCATTGCTAAATAAGACATATGCTATTTTATATTTATTTGTTCCAAGTGTCTTTTTTGTAAGAAAAGAATAAACAATAAGAAATTACTGATTTATGTTTTGCTCTTTCATTTATTTCTGTTTTTCCTGAAGCTTAATTAAAAAGGGGTTTGGTATGCTTTTTTCATTTGTGCTTTGTTTTGAACTTGGTCAGCATTATAGCCAGTTTCTGCAGGCAGATTATCATAAAAATCTAAAGATAGTCCAGAATAAATTATAATGTCACTGATAAGAGGAATTTGAGAAACAAAGACAAAGGATCATAGGGGTAGGGAGGGAAAAATGAAACAAGATGAAACCAGAGAAGGAGACAAATCATAAGAGATTCTTAATCTCAGGAAACAAACTGAGGGTTGCTGGAGGGGAGGGTGGGGGGAGGGATGGGGTGGCTGGGTGATGGACATGGGGGAGGGTATGTGCTATGGAGAGTGCTGTGAATGGTGTAAGACAGATGAGTCACAGACATGTACCTCAAAACAAATAACACATTATATATTAATAAAAAAAGGATAGTCCAGAATGTAATCCCCCAGTTTAGCTTTTGGGCTGTTGTTCCTTCTCTTCCTCAGTCCCCTCCCAGTACTTCTGTGGATGTTTTAATCAGCCAGTGTTTGCTGTAGGATGAGTTATGTTTTTGAAAATAGAGATACCTGCCATTAATATCATTCCATTTAGTTTTAAGTGCTCTGTGTCCAATATGGCACTAGGCAAAGGGATTGTAATAATGAAGAGCCATAGTATGTCTTCACAGAGTTCAAGTTTAATGGAGGTGACAAAGTAAAGGCTACAAATTAACAAATTCTAATAAGTATAATGATGGCAATAATACTGGAAATAATAAGGATTAGAGCAGAGATGAATGAATCAGAAACTAGAGATACAGTAGAACGCATCAACGAAACTAGAAGCTGGTTCTTTGAAAGAATCAATAAGATCGATAAACCATTGGCCAAACTAATCCAAAAGAAAAGGGAGAAGACCCAAATTAACAAAATCATGAATGAAAGGGGAGAGATCATGACTAACACC
>PITA01004538.1:0-98121 GCA_004023965.1 Spilogale gracilis
ACTGGACTGGAAGAGATTATGCTGAGTGAAATAAGCCAAGAAGAGAAAGTCAAGTATCGCATGGTCTCACTTACTTGCGGTGCATGAGGGGCAAACTGGAGGACAGTGGCAGAAGGAAAGCAAATGGGAACTAGGGTAATCTAGGGAGGGAAACGAAACAACAGAGACTTTGAATACAGAAACAAACTGAGGGACTTGGAGGGAGGGGGTGGAGGGATGGGAGAGCCTGGTGGTGGGTACTGGGGACACCTAAAGCGTGGAGCAGTGGGTGTGGGGAATGGGGAATGAAATCTTCAAACACTGGAAAAAAAAATTTTTAGTAACAATAAAAAAAAAAAAAGAATCAAAATCTAGGTCAACAAGATAACACTATGAGGCCAGAAGTAAGTTAATTAACTCTTCATCTGTAAAGTGGTTCTAATAATATTTACCTCATAGGGATACTGCATAAGGAGCAAATGAAGAAAGCCACTTAAAACATCCATTCCAGGACATGTTAGTCATTCAATAAATATTTGTTGTTTTTCCTTCACATTGTAAAGCAACCTCACAAAGAAGCCCTACATATTTGCCTGGTATTCTATCAATCGTACTCAGCAAAGACACGGAAGCCAGCAGCAGTCAGAAAGGCCCATGAGTATGTTTTGTTTTCTGTTTTGGGGGGGTTTTTTTGGAGAGAGAGAGAGAGAGAGTGAGCATGAGGAGGGGAAGGAGTAGAGGAAAAGGGAGAGAGAGAGAATCTTAAGCAGACTCCATGCTCAGCACTGAGCCGGACTCAGGGCTGGATCTCATGACCCTGAGATCATGATCTGAACCAAAACTAAGAGTTGTTTGCTCAACTGACTGAGCCACCCAGGCATCCCACGTGAAGATGTATTTCTTATTTTTGACTGAATTCTGAATGTTTTTCCTGAGATGCTGATGCATCCATAGTAAAAGGCAAAGTTGTTTCCCTCCAGAACATATAATCTGAAAAAAAAATGGCAGAACTGTTTTGTGGTCACAGTTGACTTCCTCTGATGGCCAGGGAAAACAAAGGCATCTCAGAAAATTTTTCATTCTGTTGGCTGAAGCTTGCAAAGACGGCCAGCCACATAGCATGTCCTTAAGCAGGTTAAGACAGTCAACTCTAAAGAAAACTCAGTTCTCTCTTCACACAAGATGTTAGAACAGTAGGTCCTATGCTTCCCAAGGCAGCAACAACTCCACCCTTTAATACCTCCCCTTCACTAGGCACCCTTAGAGCATTCTTCCTCAGTTGAACATATCCAACTAGTGTACCTACATAATTCAAACAACAGCTATAAATCCCTCACAGTGTAAGAACAGCCCCATCTCCCTTGCAATCAATCCCCAGTTGCCCAAATGCTAATTAGTAATCATTCTGTGGTCTTACGCATAGTCCCCTGACCTGCTCTCAGATTACAACTATCCTTTCTAATCACAAACTCGCTGCTCTGAATAAACCAAAGGTATGATTTTAATAGTTTTTCTAGAGTTTAACCTAATTTGCAATGCCCAAAGCAACCTCAATTCATAGACACAAGCTCAGGGGGAAAAATATTGCACAAAAGTTGATACACACTTGTATCAATTAGCAACTGTCACAATAATGCTAAATAACAAACTGACCTAGAACTTAACAAGCATACCATAAGGCTCTGCTTCAGGCTGTAAGAAAGATGGGACAACTCTATTTCACAGGTGCTCACCCTGGTCCTGAATAAAGAGGCAGAAGCCCTTATCATGGGAAGAGATCAGAGTTCTCCCAGAGATTTGTGCAGACACACAAAGCATCCAAAGGCCTCAGAACAGAGCCCACACACTGTCATTTCCTACTACATTCCATTAACCAAACTCACAACGCCAGGTCCACATTACTAAGGTTAGGAGGTATATTCTCCCTGTGGAGGTAGTGGGGAGAAGTGAACATGTGCTTAACAATGACCTAATCCACAACACCAATGTTCCCTATACATCAACATTCCTCAATGTGGATGTCCTTCTTGCCCCAAAATGGAAGTGAGGTAACCTGCTACTTCTACAAATACAAGAGTTGTCTATCACAACTTTATACCATTGCCTATTCAGCATTAGTTAAGAGATACGGACTAAAAGTCTTTCTGCTAGTTGTGTGAAGCAGCCACTAGAAATAGATGCATGTATAAACGATGTGTCATTTAAACACACACACACTCACAAACCAAAGACATTTTTGCAAATTCTCCAGTGCCATGGGGAACCTCCAGCTTGTGATCTGGCCTTTTATGTCGAGTTTCACTTGAGTATTTGCTTTGGAATTTGATAAACACAGCTATTCACAGGGCTATCACCACATGGTACATATGCGACCACAGAAACACAGAGCGTCTCCTAGAGGAACATCCCATAACCACCCTGTAAGCTGAATTCCTGCCTTTTCCTAAAGTTCCCACAAAATAGCTCTATGTGCTCCTACTTCATGGTAATTTGGAACTAGGGTAATGCATTCATCTTGCACAGTCTTCTTTTGCCTCCTTCCTCTGGCAGAATTTCTGTCATTGTGTTTTATTTTTAAACTTAAAAAAAAAAAATCAGGGGCGCCTGGGTGGCTCAGTTGGTTAAGCGACTGCCTTCAGCTCAGGTCATGATCCCGGAGAGACCCGGGATCGAGCCCCACATTGGGCTCCCTGCTCAGCAGGAAGCCTGCTTCTCCCTCTCTCACTCCCCCTGCTTGTGTTCCCTCTCTCGCTGTGTTTCTCTCTGTCAAATAAATAAATAAAACCTAAAAAAAAAAAAATCAAAAGGTAGGGAAACATTGGAAGTGAGCAGGAATGAATATATGGCTAGGGTTGGCCTTTTGGAACTTCTACTTTTTCTCCAAATTATATCTTAAAGTGTAGGATGAAGAATTAGCAGCCGGCTGAGAATTGGCCTCAGAACTTATTTGCCTATTAGTTAATCTTTTGTTGTAAAGTTGAAGAAAAACAAACCTTTCTTTACCCTCCCTATATGCTCAGGATTTAAGCTAAAATAAATTTAGCAAGAGACCAGTGGGAAGTTAAACACCAATCTGGAAGTCTCAAAGACAAGAACACACAAAATAGCAGAAAGTGCCCAGGCTCTGCAGTCAGATACATGAGGGTTTCAATCCAGACTCTGTTCCTTCCTCTGTCATCAAACAAAATTGCTTAATGCCATGCTGTTTTAGTTACTTATTGCTGTATAACAAACCACCTTAAAACTTAGTGGTTTACAATAACAACCATCTTACCACAGTCACGATTTTGTGGGTCTAGAAAGTATACAGTAGGGATGGATTGTCTCTGCTCCACAATATCTGTGGCCTCAGACTCAGTAGCATGGGAGGCTGGGAATGGCTGGGATGACCCAAGTCTGCACATATGTTGTTGCCTAGATTCTGGTTAGTTAATCTCTTTGATTTTTTTCTAAAGAGTGTCTAATGGGGCTGGAATGTCCAACATAATTCCTGGCTTAAGACAGCCAGAAGAGCTGGTTGGTGCTGGCCAAGTCTCCTCTCTCAATCTCTTTCTCTTTTTCTCCATTGCCCTCCAGCCACCCCTCCCTCCCTCTCCTGCCACAAAGCCTCTCCACATGGCTACTTTGAGCTTACTCAAAGACAGACAGTCTCAGGATACTTGAATTCCTTACGTGGCAGCTGGAGCAAAAGCAAAAGTTATCAGGTGTCTTCAAGATTAGACCCAGGGCATTTGATGCCACTTCTGCTGTATGCTATGATCAAGGCAGTCTCAAGGGTCAATGCAGATTGAAGCAAAGGGACAAAAATACCCAGCCTCTTAATGGAAGGGTGGCAAAGAATGTGCAGACTCATCCACATATACCCCAGACTCAGTTTCTCATCTGTGAAATAAGACCAACAAATTCTACTTCATGACTGCTTTGAAGATTAGAAAAAATGCTTATAAAATATTTGACATTTACATGGCATTTTAAATGGTAGCCTTCATTACTGAGAAAGACTGAACAAGAAAACATGTAAAATTCCCATGATCAGATTTTGGTCTTACTGATATGAAAGGAATAATGGAATAAAACTTTCCAGAGAAAGCAACGTGTGTGTGTGTGTGTGTGTGTGTGTGTGTGTGTGTGTGTATACAGATACAATATAATTCAAAATAGAATATAATGTAAATAAATGTTCCTATTCTATGGTTCCATATTGATTTTTTTCTGTTATTATTAGCCTTGTGTTGTTTTCATGGAATGGATAAATCTAATATCCACTCCTTATGGTAGAATAACCCACCATTATGGTGGAACTGTACTACAATCTCTGGGGGGATAAGGAATGCCCTAGTGGTAGGAGAAGATGCTTAGAAAGAAAGTCCTATTGCTGGCAATAGCCTGTGTATGTCACACTTTCTTCTACAAACAAAGAGGAGAACTGAACCCCTGCGGAGATAGACACTCTTATCTGGGTGGTAAATGAGACACTGTAGACCAGAGAACAGAGTCTTAGGGAGGAGAACTTCAGTTGAAATCCCAGTTCTGAAACTTGCTATGTAAGAAAGTTCCTCACCTCTCTCCACCTCTGTTTCTTTAATACAGGGGTTTATAAGACAGAGTATGGCAAATGGAGATGCTCAAAGGCCCTTTTTTCAGAACCTACCTGTGTCAGTGGTCACGACTACTCAGTGTTCCAGATTTTGCATCCATTCTTCACTTTAAACTTCCTGTTCCCTTAAGTACATTCATAACAATAGCACACATGACCTTAACTTAGGATTAGATAATTAACTAACTTATCCTGGAAACAACCTGAGAAATATGAGCTTCCAGAAGGGAAGGAGCATCCAGGGACCCAAGAACCCTGTGAGGAAGCAGGAGCTTTCTTGTTGCTACCAAAGGCCAGAACTCCTCTCCTGAACTGTACATTTGGTTTCCTGCCTCTCCCAGGTAACAGGATGGTCTCATGAGAGCTGATGCCTACCTTCTCCCTTTCCATTGCTTCAAACTATTTCCATCTGGGCCTTATATCCAATAATCCATCAGAACAGCACTCTCTAATGCCACCAATGACACACATCCATAAAAACAACAGGCGTTTTGCTCCTCATCCCACTTGACCCCGTGCAGCAGCATTTAACACTGCTGATTTCGCCTTCCTTTTTGAAACACACTTTCTTTGGCTTTAAGTGACACAAAATATGTGTTTTTCCTCACACCAACTGCTCCATCTGAATCTCTTCACAGGTTTATCTTCCTATACATGACGATTAAATTATGGCGTTCCTCAAAGCTTGGTCCTGTGTCTTCTCCTCTTTCACTCCATACTCAGTGTCACCCGGTACTCTCACCCATGACTCTCCCTCAATGGCCTATTATAGAAAAATGTACATTTCTAGTTTAGACCTGTCTGATGGACATCCTGCTAGGTGTCTCAAAGGCACTATAAACCCAAGTACACTCAATTTATCATTTCTCCATTTATGAAACCACCACCTGTATAGTTTCTCAAGCCAGAAAACAAAGTACCCTTGATAGACCTCATTCCCTCTTCTCTATCTTATCAATTTTATCTATTTTTTAGTCTGTCAACTTCTATTTTTATCAACCTCTTACTGAGCCTAAATAAACTGGTAGTATTATACCTTAATCAGTATCTCTTAAACTGATAATAATAAGCAAATAAATAGTAAATGTAGTAGATAGTGACCAGTACTCTTTTTAATGAAATACTATTCTAGCCAAAACGGAAAGGAAAATATGAGAGTATGCCACTCATAAGGAGGGCTAAGTCTTCTCTTGACACTTTAGCTTTGTGTGTGTGTGTGTGTGTGTGTGTGTGTGTGTGTGTGTGTGTTTCTGTATGTGTGGGGGGATATATACTGGATCATGAGACAGCGTGTATTAAGAAATGTATTAAGAAATTAACAAACAATCACCTGCAAAAACGTCTGACAGCCTGATACAATCCATTCGAGTCTCCTGTAAAATATTTTCTAAAAGGCAACCGGAATGATTCTCCCCATACATCAATCTAGTATCATTTCCCACACTGTCTCCCACCAGCAACCACCAAGGAAGGCCATCTCTCTAGCCACAGCACAACCTGGAACACATTCACCCTCTTTTTCTGTGCTCTTTCTGATTTCCATATTCCTTCCCAGCATAGGAAAATTTCACAGGCTGTCCCCTTTGCCTGCTCCCCCCCACCACTTAATTGCCTAGTTAGCACCTACTATGCATCTTGCTTTATACACTAGAACACATTTGTATTTCTACTTGTTTTATTAAATTTGGTTAATATGTCTGTCTTCTCCACCAAACTTAAAGGTCAGTGAGGTCAAGGACTCTATTTCTTACTCATCAATATATCAGTGACACCTATTTCATCCTTTGGCACTAGTAGGGGTTTAGGTTATATTATTTAGATAAATCTGAATGTGAATCCCCAGTCTGACATGAGTTATGGAAGCTCAAGGTATTATTCTCACTGAGCTTCAGTTTCCCAATCTCTAAAATAAGAGTGATAACACTTCTCTGGATTACTGGGACCAATATGTCTAAAGTACCCTGCATGTAATAACAAATTATTTTTTCATGAATAGATGATGTAATTTCCCAAAGGATCCAGTTTCCCTGGTACTAAGATAACAGTCTCAATGTTCTTCAGCTTCAACCTCTGAATTTTTTTTATCTCCTCAACTTTTGCTGGTTAGGGTGAGTTTTTTTAGTGTCTCTTTTAAGTAATGCAGCAAAATCCAAGAAGACCCATTTGCTTGGCTAGCCCAATAGCCCAAACCTGTACTGACTTCATAACCAACACCACATAGCTTAACACTGATTTGATCTTTACTTATATCATTATTCCTCATCAGACCATGTGTGCTGGACAGCAAGGTCTACAGACTTCATTTTTGTACATACTTTACAATTTTCCCAGCAGGGAGATGAAAGGCAGCCTGGTATTTTAGAAAAGGCACAAGATATGGACTGAAACGACCCCTTCCTTTTATCACTTGTTAGCTGGCTGACCCTTGGCCAATCTCTTTAATCTCTCTAAGCCAGTGATTCCCCAAAACGGCTGAACACTGGAGTCACTTGCCATTTCTGTTAATATTTTTTAAAAACACTAATGCTGGTTTCTACCCTCAGGCATTCTGATGTAATCGGTATGGGTTGCTGCCTGAGCACTGGGATTTTTGAAAGCCCTCCAAGAGATTCTACGGCTAAGTTTGGAAGCCATTGCTCCAAACAACAAATTCCCTTGCCTATAAAACAGTGATGAAAAGAGTCCCAGTTTTAAAGAATTTAAAAAAATACCTGGAGGAAAAAAAAGAAATACTCGAACAAGATCACAAATGTCGTCTGATCATGTATAATGATCAGACAATAGCAGTTACCACAGTTAGTTGGTGATGGTGGAATTACTGTTCACAGTCATGAGGGATCAGATAGTAAATTACTGCCCACAGTCATGAGGGATCAGATAGTAATGATGCACAAGGACTCTCACCAGTTAGCTAGCTATGTGGCACACTGAGGTTCCTTTAAATCAGCCTGATTTCTATTTCTATACATCTGAACTTTTCTGGACTTGTAGAAAGCACCTTACGGCAGAATCATCTTTAATTTGGATTTACCTGCAAGTGACATGGACATCTACCTTTTTCATGTCACGCAAAAGTACAACACATCCTATGAATCTAAGAACTAACCAAGAAAACTTTTGCAGAGGCTTCAAATTTACAGGGCTAACTTAAACACGTGAGGATAAAATTTTGATATCAAGTTGCATCTGAGCCTTGGAAACTATTTTGGGTCAGCTACACAGCAGAAGTTTAGGCCTGGCAGAAAGCCGTAAAACTGAGCCAAAAATAAACCAAGGACCATTATAAAAATTATGTCAGTGCCAAACAACATAATGGAGTAAAAATTTATAAAAGAGCTTTTCCAATGGTGGCACTAAGTGTTCCAACCCAGAGGAAGAAAGTTCAGGGGGGAAAGTCTGGAGAATGAACCTATCCCTGGAAATCAGCCTCTTAGATAGCTATGAATGCCCCCCATCCAAGGCTATTTACAATTTATTATCCACCAGGAATCAAGAGCATTGATTTTTCCCTCTCTTGGAGAGCACAGGCTGGATTGCCAGAATACAGGGAAGAGTTTTCATAAAAATTAATTGGGCCACTCAGCTTTTCACTGTACTCAGCAAATGCTACTCCATTTGCCCTTCTCCCGGCCTGGACATGCCCTTCCTGCTTTTCTCTCAATATCCAGCCATTCCACAATGCACTCGGGTGCATCTATTCGTTATTTATGATCTTATTTTCCTGAGCTCCAGAAAAGGTGGTGATTTATTCTCAATGCAGTCGCATGGTAGAGGCTTTCAGGAAGGACGGCAGCAAGCTCTGGGCTTCTCCCTCCTGGCTCTGCCCCGCCTGCCAGTCTCTTCCCAGTCCATTCCCACCCTCCTTGTCCTCAATTAGGAACTGCTACCAATCGCACACAGACAGATTTATGCATGGCTGGGGACCAGCTAGTCTCCCACTGATTGTCTAAAAGAAGAGTATGTTCTGTGTCAAAAATCCTTTGCATGGAGTCCAACTGTCTTCTTGGAAATAGCTACTTTGACCCAGGCCCATAATTTTTTTTAGGTTTGAATTTTATGGGCCTGATGCACAGTCTGTCAACATTTTCTTTGTGAGACTTATTCAGGGTACAGCATATTTCTGAAGTGTACAAAGGTTTTAGGATATTTCTATCATCTGGTGCCAAGAGAATGTCCTGGAAAAGAAGAGAGTGGGAAAAGCAGAGAAGCAGGCTTAATGACCACTTACTAAGGGATTTTTGAACACCAAGGCAGAAAGGATACTCTACCAACATTTTTTTTAAGTACTTGATATTAAAACAGCAGATTCAAGTATGCTAACCTCTGCAGTGAGGCCACTAGGATTACTAAGATCCTGAGAATGGCTTAATTGGCCCAAAGCCGTGCCATTTCTTGCCATATGGCCCCTGGCTGAGAAGATCAAATGGAGAAAGGGTCAGCAATACCTCTCTGCATCAGATCACAACCTCAATTTTCCCTAAAGATTTGCCCTTCTCACATATGTTATGATATATCTTTGGATAAGCTAACAATAGCACAGGCAATAGGCTTCAGATGGATGAGGGTTATTTTAATCTATTCACACAATGGGAATGCAGAGTCTTGATGCTCATGTGATACCCCCTTATGCAGAAATTCAAATACAGTGATTTGCTCTCTGAAAATGGCAAACTGCTGATCGTGGATAGGAAATAAAATGAGAAAAACATAAGACAGCTCAAATTTTCCTTCCTCAATACAATGGGTGTTTCAGATATCTCCAATATTTAAAAAAAGTTCAAACATAATCGCCCAGGCCCTAATCTCCTTGACGTTATTAGCAGAGACCTAAGAAATGGTGAGGGAGATGACTTTTTCCTTCAATGTCCAATCCCCTCCCCATTTTCCTTTTTCCCACTGTCCCCACCTGCAAATGGAAGGAATTCTTCATTTTATTATTACCTTCGGTACTTCCTTTTTGTTCTACTTTTCATGTCACCTACCCTAACAGGGGTGTTGAGACGGGTTCCTGGCCTTCTGGGCTCTGGGCCTTTCCTGAAATGTCTGAGTCTTCCCTCTCCAGCCCTTCCTGAGCCCTCGACACTTCATCAGAGCATACCACTCCTAACCACTGGTTTTACACTGCTGTAATCAGAGTAACTTCATTAAGATTAGAGATATGCCTGGATGCTTTGTATACGTGTGTGTGTGTGTTTAGGGGCATGTGAGAGTATAATATTCTCTTATTTGACTATTCTGTACTTAAGTTTCAAGTTCCACATGTAAGGAAGAAGTTGGACTTGTCGCTCCACGCTAACAGCAAATAAAAAACTGAAAATAATTACTCTTCTCGGATCCATAAAAGAGGGGAGGACACAGGGCAAACACTGCCTCCAAGACTGGAGGAAGCGACAAGTGAAAACAGAGCCACCTGGGTGGCTCAGTTGGTTAAGCAACTGCCTTTGGCTCAGGTCATGATCCCGGAGACCTGGGTTCGAGTCCCACATCGGGCTCCCTGCTGGGCGGGAAGCCTGCTTCTCCCTCTCTCACTCCCCCTGCTTGTGTTCCCTCTCTGGCTGTGTTTCTGTCAAATAAATAAACTTAAAAAAAAAAAAAAAGAAAAGAAAAGAAAAGAAAAAAGAAAAAGAAAACAGAGCCAGAACCTGATGTACATGCTTTATATATAGTAACTCACTTAACCTTTCAGACCTAATGAAGCAAATGTTATCAATCCTAATTTAGAGAAGGGGAAACTAAGACACAGAAGGATTCCAGTAACTTGCCTGTAGTAACACAGCTAGTTAGTGGATGTTTCAGGTTTTTGAAATCATGCAGTCTAGCTCCAGAGCCTAATCTTAACTGCTATATACTTGACTACCTCTCTAGAGTCTGTGACAATTTCCAAGCTGATGCACAGAGCATTGAGGATATATTTGTAGAGACTTCAAACCACACAATTTAACAAATGCACATTATGCAATACTGACTTCGGTATGCTTCAGATTGAGTAAACAGGTAGTTCTTCGGGGCGCCAGCGTGGCTCAGTCGTTAAGTGTCTGCCTTCAGCTCAAGTCATGATCTCAGAAGTCCCAGGATTGAGCCCCACATCAGGCTCCCTGCTCTGCGGGAAGCCTGCTTCTTCTTCTCTCACTCCCCCTGCTTGTGTTCCCTCTCTAGCTGTGTTTCTGTCAAATAAATAAAATCTTAAAAAAAGAAAAATAGGTAGTTCTTTTTGGTCACTTTTGGTACTTTTAACTATAGACCCTATTGTCAAATAGAGGGCATAAACTTCTTAAAATGATATTTTGACCTGGTGTGGTTAAATGATTCACCTTAACCCTGACAGCAGTAGCAGTAGTAGTACAATAAATACAAACGCCACTAATAATAATAATAATAGTAATGAGTCATAATAGGACCATGTTGATCAAATGTTATCTACCAAGCATCATGCTTACCATTTTGTAAATTCAATGAGCCAACATCAGTTCTGATAATACCCAACGTAGCATTTTCATATTCATTATATTCTTCAATGCTTACCAACCCCTCTAAAGCAAATATTATTTTCTCATTTAATAGGCCAACTAAGACTTATGAAGAGGCTTAATAAATTCTTGATGGTCAGACTAGTAAGAATATGAGATTTGAAGCCAGGTCTCACTCCAAGGCTGCGAGACAGTCTCTTGCCAAGTCAACCTTCGGCAAGTTTGCTTTGATGAGTAAAATGAAGGGAACTGAACTCCAACATGCCTGTCTAACTCCACAGTGAAATAACTGAGGACTACTGAAGAGAAAGTGCATCTTAGAAAAGTAGAAATGAGATGATTTATCAAAGGAAAAAACAGAGATAATCCAGTTTCATAGAGAGGTTTTAAAGCATTTCTTTTTTTTTTTTTTTAAGATTTTATTTATTTAACAGAGAGAAACACAGCCAGAGAGGGAACACAAGCAGGGGGAGTGAGAGAGGGTGAAGCAGGCTTCCCGCCGAGCAAGGAGCCCGATGTGGGACTCCATCCCGGGTCTCCGGGATCATGACCTGAGCCGAAGGCAGTCGCCCAACCAACTGAGCCACCCAGGCGCCCGAAGTCTGTAAAGCATTTCTGCCCACAAAAACTTCATATCTGGACACATAAGAACTAAGAAGCCTAAGTGACCAAAGGCTAGAATAGTCAGACTCTAAATCAGAGAAGAGATTTTCAGAGAGTTGGATACAAAAGAAACAGCATGGGGTTGCAAGTTAATATTTACCAAATACTTGGGATCTGTACCAATATTTATACAAAATTCCTTCTTTAAGTAAGTTTATTTTGATAAAACAGATGACTAAGATTAAAGAAAAATATTGTATAACAAATATTTAAAATAACACGCAGATATAGCAAAAAACATTAAGCCATTACATGCAACTGGATTTAGGAACACTGCCCCTCTAAAACTTGCTCTGATACGCATGCAATGTGAAGCTCTCCAAGCTTCAATTCCCTCATCTATAAAATAAGAGAGCTAAGCTGGACATTCTTAAGTACCTCTCACAACTCTAGTACAGCTTCCTTTTTAAAAGCTGTTCATGAACAAATTTTAAAAGTAGCAGCACCATAGCAAGCAGTCTTTTAGGTATCATAGCATGATACAGTTTTTAAAAATTAAAATCTTCTGGAAATCTTCTAAATTTAACTTGATTATAAATGTAAATAATCTATATGACTTTCAAAAATGAGCTTATTCTGAAAGAAAAAAAAATGCCTAATATTTCCTTACACCCTTCATTAATTCAAGTGTGTTAGGCTATCCCAGAATTAGCCAACAGGTCATATTTAGATTAAAAATTATATGACCTACTTTATTGATACCTCTATTTCTGAATGGTTACTTCTGTCTGAGGTAGTTTAGGAGAACAATTCTAAATTTCCTCTCAAGCCCATTTGAAATTCACATAACAAATTTCAAAAGTGAATGATGCAGGTATTTCCAACTTTAAAATGGCAAAATTAAGATGGGACATGGGATACCCTCTGTCCCTCTTTGAAATTACCTAAACACAACAAGGCATGGGACAGGCAGAAAGGCAAACCTCAACTTAGATGAAACCTGGATACATCTATAACTGAAAACTAAACCATACAAGAAAGAAGAGTTCCCAAATTTTGTGACTATCAGACAAGATAGCACAGAACAATGCTAACAACTGCATCTAGAGGGCACAGACTGAAAGCAGGCAGTGCCCTCAAAGGTAGAAGCTACAAGACAAAACATGCAGTGATGGCCGGAGATTCCCTGGATCCTTTCTAGCAATCAGGAATAACAAGAGAGGCCAGGATAGAAAAAGAAACAGAGACGTACTGTCATTCCTCAATTAGTATGTTGCTGATACAGAAGAGAAGAGATTCTGAAGTTTGAGGATATGTTAAACTCATTCATTCTCAGAGATGGGAGTCAACTCAACATTCAGAACCTTAAATCATAAGGAGCTTCAATGTGCACCAGCAAGGTCTTCTGTTACCCCAGAACACTTCCAACATAAAACAACTCCAAACTCATTCTTTATTCAACCATTGGGATAATATAAAGAAGTAGTAAAAAAAAAATAGTCAAAGATATTAGAGTGAAAGACAAAAGAAAAGAAGCAGAAAAAATAATGGCAAAAAAGAAAAAAGAACATCATAAAAAATGCTACAGTGATGCAGATGGAAATAATCAAACACATATCCAGGATCTCAGAGAATTAAATAAATGTCATATTAAAACAAGAGCACAAAGAAAACATACAAACATTCAAGAGGGGAAAACATGGTAATATTTAAGAATAAAATTAAATTGGAAGCATCCAGTGCTTAGGGGAGAAGTGGAAGAGGAAAATGAAACAATCACAGAAATCAAGACTAGTATAGAAACATCAAAAAGAATAACAGACACTGCAGAAAACATAGGACTGACAAAAAGGGAATATAATAAAATTAATATGAATAAAGAGATTTACAGGATTACAGAAGAAATAGAACATTCAGATATAAAACAAAAAAGAACCTAAATTCAAATCATTTTGGTTCCTAAAAAAAGAGAATCAGTTGAAGACGAAGATATGATTCAAGTTAGTTATCCTAAATAAAGGCAGATTTAAAACTATATATTGAAAGTTTATACCACATGCCATGAAGTAATGAATCAGGGAGATAAAAATAAAGACATATATCAGGTAAGTAATTAAATTTAAAGTTAAAGAAATAGTTTTTTTCACAAGAAACAAGTGTTGGTAAGGATGTGGAGAAAAGAACTCTTGCGCACTATAGATGGGAATAAAAAGTGGTGTGGCCACTTGTAAACAAACAGTATGGAGTTTCCTCAAAAAATAAAAAAATAGAACTACCTTATGATCCAGCGATCACACTATTGGATAGTTACACTATTGGGTAAAACAAAAGTACTTTTTAAAAATATATATGCACCCCTATGTTTATTGCAGGATTATTTACAACAGCCAAAATATGAAAGAAATTCAAGTATCCATTAATAGATGAATGGATTAAAAAGATGTGGTATAGGCACCTGGGTAGCTCAGTGGGTTAAGCCTCTGCCTTCAGCTCAAGTCATGATCTCAGGGTCCTGGGATCGAGTCCCACATCAGGCTCTCTGCTCGGTGGGGAGCCTGCTTCCCCCTCTTTCTCTGCCTGCCTCTCTGCCTATTTGTGATCTCTCTCTCTGTCAAATAAACAAATTTTTAAAAAGTTAAAAAATTTTAAAAAGATGTGGTATGTGTGTGGGTGTACATCCATGTGTACATACATACATATATACGTACACACAAAGGTATAAAAGTCATAAAAATAATGAAATATTGCCATTTGTAACAACATGGATGGACCCACTATGTACTATGCAAAGTGAAATAAGTCAGAAAAAATACTATATGATTTCACCTACACGTGGAATCTAAAAAAAACAAACAGACTGACTTTTAAATACAGAAAACAACCTCCGGGTTACTAGAGGGGAGGTTGAGTGGAGAGATGGGTGAAATAAAGGAAGAGGATTAAGAGGTACAAACTTCCAGTTATAAAATAAATAAGTCTCAGAGGTGAAAAAATATGGCATAGGGAATATTGTCAACAATATTGTAATAACATTGTATGGCAACATATGGTAACTAAACTTACCACGGCAAGAACTGAATAATGTACAGCACTGTCAGATCACTACGTTGTGCATCTGAAACTAATATAACATTGTATGTCAACTATACTTCAATAATAAATAAAAATAAATAGAATTTAAAAAATAAAATCTGTCCTTTTGGTCAAACAACAACAAAAAAAAGAAATAGTTCTTTGGGTAGCCATTCAATATCAACAATGAAACAGCCAATACTGTGTCAATTTAACCTATAAAAAAATATCAATTTCTTTTGATTCCATTTAATAACAAAAGTTTACAGATAACAGCTGGAAAAAATAAGAAGAGAATGAAGTACAATTACATTGGCAGAAATTAAAATCTATCATTTAATTCTGAAGAATTCAGTAACAATTATAAGTGTATTGAAAAGTTTAAAGTTAAGCACTTCCTAGGAAAACAGAAAAAGATAATATAATCAACTAAAACCAGAAGAGGCAAAAACAAGAAAGGTCTAGACAAAAATCCCAGGAAAAGTTTTTTTTTTCCACTGTTCACACTAGTGAGGATTGAAAATATTACATAAGATTATAAAGTGGTAATCATGATATACAGAAAAATAATATAAAACTTCCAAATTTTCATCATATGAATATACACCAAGCAAAGAGTAAACAGACCAGAAAGTAAATGAGGAAAAAAATCAATAAAGAAAACTTTAACTAATATCATAACATATAAATCCCAGAAGTCCAAAGAAATTGTCATTAATAATTATAAATGGAAGAATCACATATACTCAAAATATACTCAGTTACTCATAACAAGACAAAACCCAATCACAAGTATTATATAAGACTTGCCCCTAAAACACTGATTCTGAACTGGCAAAAGCAAAGGTGGAAAATGAGAAAGAAAGAGACAAGTGGCAGAAGGAAGAAAAGAAAAGAAAAAAGAGGGCGCCTGGGTGGCTCAGCCCATTAAGCATCTGCCTTTGGCACAGGTCATGATCCTGGGGTCCTGGGATCCTTGCTCAGCAGGGAGCCTGCTTCTCCCCCACTCCTGCCTGCTGTTGCCCCTGCTTGTGTGCTCGCGCTCTCTCTCTCTCTGACAAATAAATAAAATCTTGAAAAAAAAAAGAGAGAGAGAGAAGAAAAGAAAAAAAGAAAAAAGGAGGGAGAGAGGAAGGGAAGGGGTGAGGGAGGAAGAGGTTATTATCACAATATTTTAAAAAATGGATTCACAACATTAAAAAGTTTCTCATGTAAAGGTTACAATACATAAAGATCTACCAGGTAGACTATCCATACAAAGTAAAAGAGCATCATCCAAAGCCCTAAGTAAAGGGCTGAAGACTGAAGTATAGAGAAGCAGCAGCACCCGTTTGGGATCTCTCCGTATCTCCACATGAAAACAAAGGATAAAGATAACAAACCAAACACTTGAGGCAACCCTTACAACAAATCATGAATACCAAAATATAAATGGGTAGGGATGCACCACCAATAGCCACAAAATCTAAGCAAAAGGGCATCTAAGGACCTGAAAACAGGGGAACCCCAAAATAGCCAAGTATACACTGGAGAGTGAGCTGCTCCAGTCTGGGAAGAGCAGTTAAAACTGGGAGGAGTTTTGCTCAAGCACCTGACAAGTGGGACAAGGGCCATGAGAGGTCTCAAAGTGCTGGGAAGTAGAATTTAATTTCCCACTACTTTCCTCCCATAAGGAGCTGTGCATCTAGACTTAATGACTCCCTTCCAGAGAAAAAAATAGGAAAAGGGGGAAATGGGCACTGGAGACACCGGGTAGGCACTACCTTAACCAATCAGTGAAGATTCACATTCCTAGTAGATGTTATGAGAATATCGCAAATATTCTGATAAAATATGGCAAGAAGAGCATTTCTCCTCTCTGGTCTTCTTTCCAAAATCTCATAACCCCCAATGAATCATGGGGAACACACCAAACAAAACCAGACTGGGAAGCTTCTACAGGATATCTGGCCAGTACCCCCTCATGACTAAGAAGGTCATGAGAAATAAGAAAAGACTGAGAAGCTGTCACAGACCAGAGGAGACTAGGGAGTCAGGACAGCCTATGCAATGTAACGTTCTGAATTGGGTCTTGGAGCAAGAGGGTTTTAATGGAAAAACTGGTAAAATCCAAATAAAGTCTGCTATTTAATTAGTAGTAATGGGCCAGTGTGGGTTTCTTAGTTTTGACAAACACACTGCAAAAGTGTAAGATGTCAACAATGGGAGCTAGTGAGTAAAGAGTAGACAAGGTCTCTGTCTTTGCAACTTCTCTGTAAATGTAAATTTTTAAATTAAAAATTTATTTTTGAGGGGCACCTGGGTGGCTCAGTTGGTTAAGTGACTGCCTTCGGCTCGGGTTATGATCCCGGAGACCTGGCGGGAGGCCTGCTTCTCCCTCTCTCACTCCCTCTGCTTGTGTTCCCTCTCTGGCTATGTTTCTCTCTGGCAAATAAATAAATTTTAAAAAAAATCTTAAAAATTTATTTTTGAAACACAGCAAATACTTTCTTAAAAGGGGTGGAGGAGAGGAAGAAGAAAGCAACAGTCTTTTGTCAATTTATATTTTTTTCAATAAAATCATTTACTTTGTTAGGTCTTTAAATTAATTTGCACAGAACTTGATCTGGGTAGTCACTTATTCTATAATGTTTTTAACAAACACAAAAGTATAAAAATGTTATAATAAATTCCCATATATTCATCCCCTACCACCAGCTATTTTCATTTTCGTCAGTTTTGCTTCATTTAATATTTTTTAAAAATCAACACAGAAGGAACAAATAATGCAGCTGAAAACAGTAATCAATGTCTTGGAAATCAGAAAAAGAATGTAGTACTAAGAATTACATTCAAGATTTGGTTCTTTGAACAAACAAATAAAATAGATTAACCATTAATTGATTATTTTTTAAGGGATAAAACACAAATTGACAAAAGACATGAAAAGATGGTTCAAGAAAAGGGAAATTAAAAATGACTTTTAAATGCTTGAAAAAATATTAAATATCATTACTAATAAGAGAAATACAAATAAAAACTATAACAGGATTCCATGGTTTAGTTTTCCTATTGGCAAAGATCAAAACACTTGGTTGGTAACATGCAGTGGGGCAAAAGGAGTGAGGAAACAGGCACCCCTATGTAAGCAGATGAAGTGTAAACTGCACATTCATAATGAAAAGTGGTTTGGCAATATTCTTCCCAATTAAAATATTCATATACCTGTGACCCAACAATTTCATTTCTAAGAAATTATGCTACAAATACACTTACAAATATACACAAAGATGCATGCAAAAAAATTTTATTTAGAGAATTTCCTCAAAAAGCCACATATGCATATCAGAAGTAATTTAAATGTTCAGTAATAGAGAATTATGTTTTAAATTATTCTAGTACATAAAAATTGAAAAGACCAAAGCAGTTCTATATAGACTATTTTGAAACAGCCTCCAAAATATAATGATGAGTTTAAAAGCAAGGTCAGAAGAGTTTGTATAGCATGGTAAATCTGCATGTAAAGGAAGGAAGGAAGGAATCCCATGTCATTTCATGGAACCTGTAGAGGTGGACAGGTCTGCTCTTGTTAGCAGCTGAGTAGATTTTACTGTGCACAGACATCACTTTGTTCCTAAGTACCAATTTCTTCCTGCTTTACTAAATCCCTCCTCTCTTCTGCCTTCCTTTTTGAAGGAATCTAGTACCTAATGTAATAATCGTCTTCTTCATTCAACATGACTGGATATGTTCCTTACCCTATCACCACTAACTGCCTGGTTGGTTGCAGGCATGTTCTAAGTGTATAATATGAGGTTTTCTGTAATGTCACTAGGAAGGACATAGACACTATAAGTTTAACAAAGTTCAGGAGATATCCTGGTGGTACATAAATCTACAGAGTAAAGGATGCCTGACTGCTGTTTCAAGTTTCATTGTCAAGTCAGACCCCATAAAGGCCTTTTCCATCTCTCTACTCTTACCTTGACTCTCACGGCAAAACCAGAGAAAAGAGAGGTAAAAAAGAAAAAAGAAAAAAGAAAAACCAAAACCAATAAAACAGTAACAACAACATTGGAAACAATGACCAGAGAAAGAAATTTCAAAGTGGATGGGCCTAGGTGGAGAGAGAAGCTTCTCTGGATATGCTCCAGAGGAGATCTTTTTTTTCTCCCTCTCTTTTTAACGATTTTATTTATCTATCTGACAGAGAGAGAGAGGCAGAGAGGCAGACAGAGAAAGAGGGGGAAGCAGGCTCCCTGCCGTATAGAGAGCCTGGTGTGGGGCTCGATCTCAGGACCCTGAGATCATGACCTGAGCCGAAAGCAGAAGTTTAACCCTCTGAGCCACCCAGGCGCCCCACAAAGTAGATCTTTTTAACAAGTTTTAAGTTAATGTGTGAACATGAGAGTTGCTGGACTTATTATGAAAATTTATGAAAGCAAGAATCTTTCTGTTTCACACATGATCAAAGATCAATTGTCAGATCATAATACATAAAGATCATAATACATAAAAATCATAAAGATTTTTTCATAGGTTCTCTTACCAGTCAAAAGCAGCAGCCCTGGGACACCTGGGTGGCTCAGTCAGTTAAGCATCCAGCTCTCGGTTTCAGCTGCGGTCTTGATCTCAGGGTTGTAAAATCGAGCCTGAGACCCACATTGGATTCTGTACTCAGCACAGAGTCAGCTGGAGATTCTCTCCCTCTCCCTTTGTTCCTCCCCACTCATGCTCTCTTTCTAAAATAAATAGATAAAATTAAAAAAAAAAAAAAGAAAGAAAGCACCAGTCCTCTACCTCCATTGCCAGGCCATGCCTGCATGCTCCAACCTTAGTAGGTAGAGGCCTCGACTCTGGAGACCACCCAGAAGATAAATACGGCACTATTTGGATATGGTAGCGCTCCTGATGTCATCCCTGGCTGCTCTTGTTAGGAGAAGGCTGAAGACACTGCAGAGTTGTAGAGGAGAAAGAGAATCCAGGGAGGACATTCGGGGGGGTGGGGAGGTACCCTCAGCCAGAATTAGAGGTATCCCAAAGCTACATACCCATCCCCACCAGTGGGCATGACAAAGAAACTACTATCCTAGTCTCCTTCGACGCACTTGCAATATGCACCATCAGAGGTCATCTGATTTGATTCAAGACTAATATTTTTTGCTTGCATAATTGCAGTATTTAACATTTTACCATTCTTCCTTTACCTCTAGGGGATAATTTAGATAAGGCAAGAGATCTACGATTGGAAAGGGATGTTCTTTTCAACTTTAAATTAGCTCAACCATCTCTCCCACAGGTTCTAGAACCAATAAGGATAGGTTACTCTGGAATTACCTGAAGTGCCAAATGTATGTAATGACCTTTCTAATTCAGGGAATTATATTGGCTTCTGTGGCTTCTATGAGGAAACAGAAATCCTTTCAAATGATCAAGATGAAGTCACCTAAAGACTTTTCTCACATCTGAATCAAGAAAACCAGAGTCTTAGTTCCTCCTTTTAACTGTTCAAATTATAGTAACTCCATCTTAATTTGGAAAACTTTAATTCAACATCCAGGATTTAAATACACAACACTAATGTTTGCCCCTTTTACATACCAAGTAGAAGAAAAATAAACTATCACAAAGAAATTCATCTGTTTTCAATCATTCTTAAAATTATTTTTACATTCATTTGCATACATGTAATATTCTAATTACAAATGTTACATATATAATCACTAAAACAGATTCAAGAGAAACTTTGGCAAACTTTAGTATGTATTTGCACCAAGAGCCACATACTTTAAAACATATATGTTTATGTACATATGCAAGATTAAGAATACTTTTATTAATTTAGATGGTCTTTCCTCCCTTCTTAGTATTTAAACAAGCAAAGGTATCCTACGTATAACAGTTCTGCTGATTTTATGTCTTTCTCAACAAGTCATTGAAGCTGAACAAAACATTTAAGAGAAAGACTGGAATCTGAGAATGAGGTACCATGGCTTTCAAAATGTCTGTAAAACAATGTTTCTTGAGCAAATTTCTTAATATCTGTGAAAATGTGTATGAATCAGGGGTAGGACAGGGATAAGAGCAAGAGAACTAGATGCTCACTGCTAATCACTCTCTAAAATGACACATTTTCAATAATTACAATTATAACAAAATATAGATGAGGGGAACAGAATGAAATAGAACTTCCCTGCATTAATCCATTCAACAAATGTATGTGGCAGGCATTATCATCAGGCCTGGGGATTCAACAGTGAATAAAGGGGTCCCTGCCCACTGGGACCTTATGTCCTAGTGGAAGATGACAGATACTGCATGAATAAGCAGGCAGAAAATGAAGCAGGTTAAGGGGAAAGAGAGAAGTGGAAGGATTATGTTCTTCAGACAGGTGGTCGGGAAAGGCTTCACTGATGAAGTGGTGTTTGCACAGACACCTGAGCGCAGTGAGGGAGTAAACCATGAAAATACCTTCAAAGAGTATCCCAGGCTGAGCAAATAGCAAGTAAGTACAAAGGCTCCCAGAAAGGCCAGATCTAATAGGGCTTGACATACTGTAAGGACTTTCTATTTTATTCCAATCGGATTTATGTTTTAAAAGAATCATTCTGGTTACCATGCAGTGACTGGTCTTAAATGACAAGAGTGGAAAAGAGTCTAGTAAAAACTATCGGCCCAGTGCATGCCAGAGCCTTTAGCAACTTGGCCTAGAGTGGCAGCAGTAGAGATGATGAATGGTCACCACATGGTTTTAAGGTGAAAACAACAGATCTTCCAACAGAATAGATGTGAAGTACAAAGGTGGGAAGAAGAGCCAGGAATGACCCCCAGGTTTGTGGACTGAGCCATCAGATAAGCAGAAGAACCACTTATTGAAATAGGAATACTAGAATCACAAAAGATTGGGGTATGAAACTCAAGATTTGTTTCACAGTTTTTAAGGAACTGTTCCAATTCATTGTCTAAGAGAAGCTGCCATGGAGGCAGAGAGACATGAGTTGGAAAGTCAAGGAGGAAATCTGGCCTGCAGATGTAAATCTGAGAATGGTTACTTTATTTAAAATACTTAAAATACTTACAGGCATGGACTAGATTTAATCACATCTAATGGTACAGAGAAAAGAGGAAAGAAATGGAAAGACTAAAGACTGGAAAGACTAAAGACTTGGGCACACTGACATGTAGAAGTCTGGATGATGAAGCATATCTCACAAGAGAGACTAGAAAACAGGCGATAAGAGAAAAGAAAATGCTAGGGTTCCTGGCTGGGTTCAGTCATGAAGCATCTGCCTTCAACTCAGGTCATGATCCCAGAGCCCTGGGATGGAGCCCAGCATGGGAGTCCCTGATCAGTGGGGAGCCTGATTCTCCCTCTCCATCTGCCTTTCGCTTCCCCTGCTTGTGCTCGCTCTCTCTCTCTCTCTCTCTCTCTCTCTCTGTCAAATAGATAAATAAAGAGGAAGGAAGGCAGCAAGGGAGGGAGGGAGGGAAGGAGAAAGAAAGGGAGGGAGGAAGAGATGGAGGAAGAAAGGAAGGAGGGAAGAAGGAAGAAAGAAAGGGCTGTCCCTGGAAACCAAATGAAGAAACTGCTTCAGGGAAGAAGGGAACAACTATATCAAATACTCTAAGAGGAGAGTGAGATGAAGACCGAGACTTAACTACTGAACTTGGCCATACAGAGCTTGCAGATGACTTAACCAGAAGTGTTACAGCAGAGCAACGGGGAGGAGAACCTGATTGGAATCACTGGGCACACACATACTCACTCACACTCCTGTCCTGCTTACAGTCTCCTCCCTCCTGATTATGTCAGAACAGAACACAACATCCATTAACTGCTTTGTAGTACATTCCACTTCAGTGGACAATTTTACACAGCTACATTTTGTCTGATTATTTGGAATACATTCTTAATAAAGGGTGTCAGGAGAAAAAGAGACCTGAGGCAACTAGGAAATGATAGTCTATATGGAAGATAATGTTCCCCCTGAAACAACTGCTCCATTCAGTGTGGCATGAAGATGCCCTCAAAGACCTTGCTGCCATTATTCCTCTGTTGACTTCGTTAATAAGGATAAATAAAAATTGTGGACACATAGAAGCCACAGAAACTGCTTTTACTAGCCACCAAAGAGGGAGGCAAGCTGTGAAGGCTGAAGTAGCTTGGACCGGCCCAAACATGGAAGTAATCTATCACTGGTCTGTGTCTAACAAGAGCCAACAAAACAGAAGAGGACACGTAAGTGGGACTCTCCTGTTCTTACCAAATGGGCTATTTAATGTGCTGTCCTTTATTTAGGGTTTCTGAGCTCCCCAAACGGTGCACACATTGCCTTTCAGCCTTGAAGACAAAAGAATAAAACATACAATTCATCACTTTACCAAGAGGAATAAATACTGTTTCAATTACTGTGCTAATGTCTAATGAAGACAGCAGCCATTAGTTAAACAAGCAAACCATTAGGGTTGGAACAGAAATGCCAGTACATTCACAGATCTACTGATGGCTGCTAGATATTAGCCACAACCTACAAATCCTGAAAAGAAGTTAGTGAAATGTAGTCTATTTCCAAGACTGAAAGCTCTACTACTGTTAAATGAAATTGAGGAATGAACTGGCCCTGTCAGCATGGCTGGATCTCAAAAGCATAATGCTGAAAGGAGAGGAGCAATGCTCAGAAAGACTGATATAATTTGATGCTATTTATGTATCTTTTAGAAAGCACTCACAAAATAATATCCCATATTCATTAGAGATATGGAGAAAGATTTTATAGAGGTGTATAATGTCCCATATGAAACTACTGAGAGTGTTTGCCTTTGGAGGTGTTGGAAAAGGAAATGGGAGGGGAAATGATGGTTAAATGGGATATTAACAGTTAATTTTGGATTGTGGGTATTTGCTACATTCTCTCTTATACTTTATTATATTTGTTTTAATTTTTAAAAACATTTTTAAATACAATGATAGCATACTGAGAACCTACATCACGAAGTGCTCTGGGTAGGAAGGAATTGTGGAGACCAGCAGCCCATATAAAGAGAGGACCCAGGAGTGGCTGCCACATCACCTGTCACATGGATTTGCCTGTGCATTGACCTGAGGTCTCTCTGTGCCTTGACTACTGCCATGCAGTCTAGCAATCATTTCACAATTCACTCATCCTGGGATGGTGTGGTCAGGAAGTTTACAACAGAGTCAGGGTTTAACTGTGAAGAACTACTAGTGGTCCAAGGAGTCCAGCTCTTAGGCCAGGCTATCTTTCAGGAGCAGCTTCTCAGCCCAGCACTCACCCACACTTCTGAGCACCAGGGAATGGACCACTCTGACTCTTCGTTAGACAAGAATTGCAGGAAAACCAAGGAAACTTAGCAAGATGAAGACTGCTTAGCAGACCCCAGAAGCAGTCATGAAGTGAAAGCTAAGCAGCACAGAAACAGCAAACCTTGTTGATAAATCAGATCCAGGAAGAAGAGTAAAGTATCAATTATGTTAAAATCCAAATTATCACTTTGGCAAGTGCAATTTGGCATCCAGATGGACCACACTAAACAGCTCAATTCTATTTAATGATTTAAATATCATTTTGCAAATCACTTACTCGGCAAGTAGAGCTGTTAAAAATCTAATGTTTCATAGGAACCACATTATAGTTTTCCTACACAGGAGAAGACTTTCAGTCGTCTTTACATCATTTACAGTAGATAACTCTAAGGTTTCAATGGAGTGTATGTTTCAGCAAGGAAGAAGGGAACTAATACTGAGTTCTTTACATGTACCAGGCCTGGGGCTACAGTGTTTTACCCACCTTATCCCAATTCATCCTCACAAGAGTGTAAGATCAATATCATCTAGAGATGATATCCTGAAGATTTATTCTAGAATCTAGAGTTTCTAGAGATGAGAAAACTAGGCTTGAACTGCTGAAGTAATTTGTTTCAAGTCAGATGACTGGGAAGTGGCATATCCAGACTTCAACGCCTTTATTCTAGAGACAGCTCATTTAAAATAATAATGATAAAGCAATATAGTAATTTTAGCAGAAAACATTGTATGTATCTATCATTATAACTAAAAATGAAAATTCTGTGATACATCTGAAGAGGATTTATGTGAGGACCTGTAAGAAACACGAATTCTTTGACCGATGAACCTCTACCCTCAGTATTCTCTGGACTGTGGAAATCTCCCTGAGATTCAAGAATCCATGATCAAACTATAATGAACACATGAATCCCCTGGGGATCTTGTTAAAAGGCAGATTCAGATTCAGCAGGTCTAGGATGGAGGTGAGATTGTGTAGGTCTAATAAGATTCCCATGATAATGATCTTGCTGGCCCATGGACCACAGTTTGAGTAACAAGGTGTTATAGAATATTTAACTATTTTCAGGTGAAGATGGCCTCCGGGGACAATCTTCTAAGGGAAATCTTTAAATTGTATTTTGAATGATAGGATCTCATCTTACAAAATTATTTTTTTACATTCTCAGATTTATATCTTTTAGGACACACCCTAAGGGATAACTTATCTATAAAAGGGGCTTCTCTCAACTTCCCAAAACTACAGATCTATTATTTCACAAAATATCTACCGAAATTCTGTGGTCTCTTTCATACATTGCACACATTGATTTTTCAGGTAAATGTAAAGCATAAGCTTAGTTTCAAGATGGACTTTTTGCCAGTGACCATTAATATGTTTTATCTCATGTAATAATGAAACTGCTTAAAAATAGCAGAAAGTATCAGACAATTCTAAGCATTTTTGATAAAATATGTCTCTACAATCTCAATAAAATGATGCAAGACATGTCAGGATCCTTTGACAGATTTTTTTTTCTTTTTTCAATATCACCTTAAAAATTACACTAAAGTATTTCAACCACTATTTTAAGCAGCATTTAAAAAAAAAAAAAAGACTATAGCCACTTGCTTTTTAATTTATACCTGAGCAATTTGTTGAGATTTTCAGATTCATGCCATCCCGAGATTTGGGGGGGTGGGAGGGAACTGGTTGTCATTCTTAGCCATTTGGAGAACATAATTCTTCTCTAATATTCTAAATAATGTAAACATATTGGTCAATTATAATCAGGTAGAAGTGTTAACCTTGATTATAATTAAAACAAAATCATATTTTTGGGCCAACATTTATCTGCTATAAGATGGATAATGATAAACAATTCTGCTCCTTGGGTTCACTTGTTTGATTGTTTTCGAGTGTATTCTGTGGCTAAGGCAATCCTGACAAATTTATCAGCATGTCTGTGTCATCAGCATTTAAGCTTCTTCTTTCTGAATTCAAGAATCTGACTCTCAAAATCTTTCAAGAACAGTGACTATTATGTTTGTCTACAAAATAATCCATTCCCTCATTTTATGTTGACTATTCCACTCTATGTGTAGAGATATATAGATATATAGAAACAGATATAGATAGTTACAGATATAAAACCAGACCCCTTCCGCCCCATGAAGTCAATGTGCTTGCAGGAAGCCAACTCTACCCCTAGCCAGTCAGCTCTAAGCCAAGCAGAGTACCTTTTCCCTGGGCAGAGTAATTGGTTCAGGAACGGACTCCTAATCCAACTGGAGTCAATAAAACATGACAAAGGTTTGTTGTCACAATCCAGGAAAGAAGCTTCCTGACTCCTCAGAGGAATGATCCTGAAGGAACCTTCTCCCTGTTCTGGGCAAACATTAATGAAGCCATCTTTTAACCACAAGGGGGAGCCAACTCTTACGATGAAGCTGGCACCAAGGCAGGGAGCAAAAACAGAAATAACTTGCAGGTTGTCTCACAGGAACTACCCTTCATACACTCTTTCGATCTTCTATGCAACCAATATTCCTCTAATTGATCTATGAAGACATTTTGAAAGCCCCTTCAAATGTCTTGCTTTAGTTCAAAAGTACACTCTGCCACATTTCCCCTGGCACCATAGCCCAATATATCTGTCAAAGAAGGAAATGAGGTTACTGTAATGATGACCCAGCCACTTCCTCTTCTTGGAACTCCAGGAAATAAAATAAAGCTCATAATTCAATAGCTTGCAGAGTCTCTCTTCCTCTTTTTGAAAACTGGAATGGCAAAATGGCATTCTCCCATATCTGATTTTCCAACATACCTCATGGTTGCCAGGATTACTCAACAATCTCATTTATAAGTTTTTCTTAAATTTATTAAGATAAAATTTAAAGAAAAACATGTATATATAGGCAAGGGGGGGCTTCATTCTCTTTACAACCTTTTGGCCCATTTTGGCTCTCTTCCTGTTTGACCACAATTCCAATCAAGGAAGGATTGTTATCATTTTCTCTCCTGTGTTAAATTTCACAGAATTTTCCTTATCCCCCCCAAAGAAGTCCAGAGGCAGCTAGACCATGGTAGGTATGGCAGCTTCATAGTTATCAAGGACTTGGGCTTCTTTTCTCTTGTAGCTCAGCAATCTTCAGCATGTACCTCACTCCTAACTAATTAAGAGTGCCAACCTTCTTATCCATCTTCCCAGCAGCATAAAGGAAAAAGGGAAACGGAAAAATGTGCCCCTTCCTTTAAAGGACTCCATCAATTAACTTATGCTAGATGGTGCTATGCCTATAAACTCTAAAATATCAGGGGCTTAAAATATATTTTCTCTCTCTTTCTACTCAGATTCATCTCCTACCAAACCCCATGTGCACTTGTACCTCCTCTATTCTGAGTCAATCTTTGACTCCTCCGTGGCTCCTTAATACATTGCACTGTGCCCTCTGGAATCCAAAGTCCCCTGCTCTGGTAAGCTCTTTTCTGTACCTTCCTGCTGCAGCTGGAGTTTTCAGGAACCACTTAAAGAGTAGTCTTTTCAAGCAGTGACTGTTTTTATTCTCATACCCAATATCTAATAAGGCTTAAATATAGGCCAGGTTCCTCCCGGCTCCTGCCCCTGTTTCTTATCCCAATTCCCAAAAAAACTGTTTTACCCTAATCTCTAAAATTCCGAGTGACATGAAAGCATGTGTTATCTGATTAGATTACCACATTAACCTGCCCTTGGGGCAGTAATTTACCTTTCACTGCTTCTCATATTAATGTCTTAGACCCTGTCATTACCAAACATACTGCTTCCAAAATCTCAATTTCAAGAATCTCATTTAGATCACCATCTCCTATTATTCTTGCTCATCCCTCCAACAGTCCTGATCCAATAATTCTTCAACCATATCGGGACCTCCCATTGACTGTCCTTACATTTCACTATCTGTTACACACTCTTATTTGTCTCCTCATCCCTTTATATGCCTGCTATGTCCTTGTATCTCTCTCCTCTGTCTTATCACCCAGCAAGATCCCAGGGTGACCCATGCCCGCATCCAAGCGGCTGATCATGACAGGAGCAGAAGGCGGCCCCACAACACCACCAATGGCTCACCATTCAGTGTGCTGCAAACCTGAGGTGGGGCCTCGATACTGCCAGTTGGGCACATTTTCTGATACAATTCACTCTCCCACTCTTCAGGAGGTCCATCTCGTAATTTCTCCTTTCTCTGCAAACCTCCAACAACTTGTTGTTGTTGCTGTTGTTTCTACTAAGAAAATAGAAACAGAGCAAAAGGGTTACTGCTATGACAAACCACCCCAAAATTTGGAGCTTTGGAGTCTAAGTTAAAAGTAGAGACACAAGTGGGGAAAGTATAGAAAATAAGACAGCATCTGCAAGACTTTTTCTTCTTTATATCTGCCTTATAGGCCAGCTCTGGTTTTCTGAGTCGGACATCCCCACCGCCATCTGCTCCCCACCAGGACCAGAGACCCTGGGCATACAGAGATTAATACTCTCCCAAGTCATGGAGTCTAGACTCCAGTCTTGGTGCCACTGATCTTATTGCTGCACAAACCTTCCAAATATGGATAATTACCAACTAAATAAAAGACATGAAACTGCAGAGACATAATTTTCCTAATAAAATGGTACAATCAGCTTCTATGATTTATTTCTTTTAATACATGCAAATGAATGGAGAGGTGGGAGTGGTTTAACTTCTGTAAATCTACTTGAACTCCTCTGGGGAAAGATGTAAATAAGTAGAGCTACACGTTCATTGTAAAGACACAGACATGCTATTATCATCATCAGTAATAATTTAATTTTATTAGCTAATTGTTATTACATTTTGATGCATTCACATGAAGGCAAATTTTGTCTTCCTGCTATCTCTGCTACTAAAACAAAAGAATAATGCTCTCCTAGATGATAAGAATAATGACTACACCTGTCAAAATAGATTTATATCTGAGTCTCAGGCAGCCTCTGCAGCATGTCTTGCCAGGCATATTCATTTGTTCTCTTTCCTTTTCTCTTCTTTATTTAGGGAAGAAGACAGAAAGCAGATTTCCGACTCTACTGTTGAGCCTCCCTCTTAAATGATGCTCCGGGCAACAACCCTTCAAAATTAGGTACCAATCAGTACCAATTCCTTTGGTAACCATTGTAATAACATTAACATGATGAACTAATGAGATATTAATGCAGTAGTAATAGACATTTCCATAGGAGTTCCATTGTAATTGAGTAGGTTAATAATCTGCTTTAATCTGTGCTTGGCAAATGTAATGTATGATGAATAGGGAAAGGCAGAATTCTGATGACTTTCAGCTTGTAAGGTGTTTACTTTTTCAAAACAGGAAAAAAATATATATACCTGTTTTTAAAAGTGCATAAGTGAACACTAGAGGAAACAGCCCAGAGTGTCATAATGCTTACTTCTTAAGGCATCTCAATGTATTTTATATATTTTACTTTCTAAACAGCAATAGATGTGGGGAATGGATATTTAAGATCTTTATTTGTATTCAATATGCATCTAGTAGTTCATTCATTTATTTGACTTTGAATCTATCAATATTTAGCCATTATAATTACAGATGGCAGAGCCTTAGAAATTTAACAATGGTACAATCAGTGTCACTTTTAAAGGAAAGAAACGCCGCATACCCCCTCACTGCACACATACACACAGACACAGACACACACATCTACATACACACAAACACTGCGAAAGAACATTCTAAAATGAAGTAAGAAATGCTAAGAGAGTCATTCAAAACAGGGACTGGAGGATATTGAAGAGGAAAGGCCTATGCACATCTCCTGTTTCAATTTTTGGAATACCACAGACATCTGACTTTGTCCATTGAACCTGGGCCATCTTCTGGAAGATATCATTCTACTTCAGACTGAAATAGAGATAATGTAACACCTATTAGCTAAATAGTCAAACCTTTATTAGACAGTCAGTTTAACTTTGTTGGCACCAATCATTCCTTCAAAACATGTTATGTAACCTTGTGGTTTTTGCCTTTATAAATCTGCACTTCCTACTTGTAATCTGGGGCACAATTTCAATTTCTAATTTCAGTCCACACTATGTCTTCTGCATTGAATCCCTAAGACTCTAAATAAACTCTCTAGTTGCTTGCATAGCCTCTTCTTGGTTCACAACACACACGCACACACACGTGTACACTCACTTACACACTGAAGAGCTCCTATTATGTGAAAGAAATAAAGAAATAAGGTCAAGAACCTAGAAGGAAAGAAAAAGGAATATAGTGATGGAAAAGAAAAAGCAAAAGCAAGATTGAAAAGCCAAGATATTCAGACTCTTTCAACTGGATTCAAGAGGATACTGCAAATAACCCTGGTTTGAACTCTGCTGAAAGAGAAAGGAGTGAAAAGAGCAAGGCCTTTATATGATTATTTATTTCAGCAAACAACAGCACATGGCAACTCAGAGCCTTTCTATTCCCTGAGCTAATATTTGGAAGACATTGTATCTCCAGGGCAAATTCTAAATGTTCCTCTTCTCTCTAAAGAGGAAAGGGAGAAAAAATCAGAGGTTTCCATCATTCAGGGATAAAAAGAAAATACTGGTGAAATTCAACACAGAACATTGTACAAAGAAGATAAAAAATTAAGAGGAAATGTGCTGATAAGCTTTGCTTAGCAAAAGCAAATGAAGGCTAAGTAAACCCGTGTGTGTGTGTGTGTGTGTGTGTGTGTGTGTGTGTGTGTGTGTTTAAGGCAGACTGTTGTTAAATAACTGGCAGCATTTCAAAATCTCCTAACAGTGAATGTCGAAGCCAGTTCTACTCAAATATTAGCCCCCTCCACATGAAATCTACTTTCTTGGACTGCTCCAAACGGTCTGGTTATGCCCAGCCTGAATACAAAGAGGTGATAGCCTATGGATTTGCTAGCTTCCTCTCATCTTCCCCAGTTCAATTTCCAGCTGATAATTACAATGGCCCCATTTCTCTACTTCCCTGGGAAGTACCTTAGTGACTCAGCACCAAGAGTCTGCTAGAGTACTGTCTCACGGTGTTCCCTTAGCTCCCTCATCACAGACAGGGAATGATCAGGGTCTGTCCCTAGCTTCACCCAGCATATTTCATCACTTCCAAACTTTCTGACCTATCTGTACATTTGACACCAGGCAGAACAGGTAGGAGAAAGACCACCATCATGAATTCAGGATGGGCTATTTTCAAATTCAAAACTCAAAATTCAAAGTTGTGTTTTCAAATTCAAATTTTCTTCACTTAATATTTTGAGTTAGTTCATCTCTCTGCATTTCAGCTTCCTCATATATAAAAACATTATTAGATGCCTCAGACAGTCATAACAGAATAATACAGATTGGGTGGCCTAAACAAGAAAAGTTTATTTCCTCACAGTTCTTTAGGCTGGATTGGCAAGAGGAAGGTGCTGGCAGGACTGGATTCTATTGAAACCTCTTTGCCTGGCTTATAGATGGCCACTTTACCGCGATATACTCACATGGCCTTTCCTCTGTGCACAGAGAGAGTTCCCTGCTGACTATTCTCTTTTTATAATGACATCAGTCGTGGGGTGCCTGTGTGGCTCACTCAGTTAAGTATTTGACTCCTGATTTTGGCTCAGGTCATGATCTCAAGGTCATGGGGATTGAGCCCCGTGTCAGGCCCCATGTGCTGCAGGGAGTCTGCTTCCCTCTCTCTGCACCACACCCCCCATCACTAAGGCACAGTCTCTCTCTCAAATTAAATAAATAATTTAATAAGGACATTAGTCCTATCAGGTTGGGGCCCTACCCTTATGATATCACGTAACCTTTATTTCCTCCATAAAGGTCCTGTCTCTAAATACAGTTACACTGAGAGTTAGTGACCCCACATACGGATTTGGGGAAAACACGGTTCGGTCTTCTGTAACACCCACTTGGAAATATTCCAAGGATTTCCAGAGTTTTCATACTCTTTGACGAAACTCCTGCCCATGTACAGAGAGGAAGAGAGGAAATAGAGAAGGCCAAATCAAAGCAGCACTGTTTCAGGAAAATGTCTGTGAGGAAGGAGGATAAAACTTAGCTCATATATTTTCTATGGCCCTTATTAGCAAAGAGTCTATATTTATGATATAGCTAAATAATTAATGATTTTTTTTCTCCTCATCTATTAGGAAACATTGGCATAACCATAGCCTATATGACCAGAATATATAAAATTCTAATTTCTGTCCCTGTCATTGACAGATATAGTCATTTTGAATATTACAATTTCCCTCTGTTTTTAGAGGAAATCAAATATTGCATAATAAACTGCAGTGCAAACAAAATGTTATGCTTCTCAACAATTATAAATAACCAGATCAACCTTAATCAAATTGTGGGAAACATTTAGAGTCTACTGAGACCATTAGCTGTGGGGTAAGGTAAACAGAATAAATAGAATACTCTTAATGAAAGACACAGACTCTTGGTAGCTCTGCCACACTCTTCTAACTAGACACAGTGGTGTGCAACACCCTGGATGCCTCAGGTGATTGGACCCAGGGTAGTTACCTAACCTAAAGTTTGCCTAACTCCACATTAGTCAAGGAAAGGACATGGTTTCCATGCCTCCCCAGCAACAGGGCTCGTAAAGGCCCTTCTACTAGCTCTATTTTCTTACAGACCCCAAGAAACCTCATAATAATCCATTCTCCTTTCTTTGACTGGCTTCAGTGAGTTTCTCTTTCTGCAATTAAGGAAACCATCACTACCAATTTTGAGTCTAGGACTGCAGCTTCTCTGTGACTTTCAATGACATCAAATCTGGGAAACCACTCCAAAGCCTGAATGTCTCTTGATCCAGTGGCTCCTAAAGGAATTTTTGTTGGTATTTTTTAATTGGATGTTTGTATCTGATTTTATTTCTGTGATTCCACATTCAATTTATGTGGAGACTGCCAGTACTGAATCACTGTAACAGGTCATTCATCTCCATTGGCGAAGAATTTGTCTTGGCATCTGTAGATGAATTCACCTCTAAATATTAAAACATATCTTAAGCTAAAGAAAAACACTGGTTAACATTTCCCAGCAGGAAAAGAGAATCAACAGATGAGTTTCCCAATCAAGGCTCCTACCCTTCATTATGAAACTTATTCAAAGGATTCTAAATGCAAAAGAGGAAAAAGCCCAGAGCTAGCAATCAAGAGGCCTAGACATTGGTGTCAAATCTCCCTTTAACTAGGCTCCATGACCTTGCATACTTGTCCACCAGAACTTGCAGGTTCCTTCCCTTTCTAATCAGGATAACACCACTTAACCAAACTGACAGAATTGTTACAGGAAGTCAGTTGGTCAGGGTGATGGAATGGTTAAAACACATCAACAGTACGTTTTAAAAAACAGTGTATTATTTACTGGTATAAGTAAAATCCTGACTTTATTATTACAAAGCATGATTGTTTCCATTTGAAATGTAAGAATATCACACTTAAAATATATGGAAATGTTCTTTTATCTAACAAATTGCTACTTTGACACCCAAAATCAACTTATGAGAAGCAGCAGGTCTTCTTTTACCTCCCAACTCAGGCCGGGCTCAGACAGGAGCTGGGTCTGACATGGGCATGATGGCTGACATTAACTTTCCTTCCTCATCCACACCTCTACTTCTATTCTTCCTGTTTCAATCCTAAACATCCTGAGGACAGCAAGTAAATCTTATTTTGCACTATATGTTCAGTGCCCCAAAAATACTGTGTTCAGTAAATACTGCTGAATAGTTTTCAAAGAAATAAAACTTCCCTGCAAACTATTCCTTCTTGTAAAGAAACTATACTACACCACAAATTTTCTCTCCCCCTCATTTTTATTTATAAATCCTCATACTACCTTTTAACAAACATACATATTACTCCTCCAACTTGTTTTAAATTGTTGAGGTCAGGAAACTTGTCTTCACCTTTTTATATTTTTTTCCACTGTATTTAATGTAGTAGGAACATAGTAAATATTGGTTGACTGGCTGAGTAATAGCTTGAAAATTTAATGAAACTGACAATTTGTTTAAAAGAAAAAAAAAAGGTCAAATCCGTTATGTGATGGGTTGACTGGTCAATGCCTCAATTTTTTAATACATAAAACTCTTCTCATTTTTAAGGAGCAGTGATTTGAACCAATATGTCCAGAGTCACAGATTTTTAATTCTTGGCCTTCTTATTACTATGTTACACTATTTTATTAACTATGCAGTGCCTTCAAAGCCTACTTTGCTTTAATGGGGAAAGGACAAAAAAAGAATATGTAAGAGACACCTTTGGGAAAAGAGGAAGGAATTACCATTAAGGTTTCCTAGTCTGAAAATATTAAAAAGCATTACAAAATAAAACAAGTCAGCATTCTCAATACTGGAAAATGATACTGACTAAAAGTCTTTCCGCCTGTATGAGCACTGTCTTCTGTCCCCATCCCTAGTGCTGGGTAACTCAGAGATATAATTTATGATGGATTCACAAACAAAATGGTCAATGGTTCAGCACAAACCAAACATGAGCAGACACATTTCTAAACCCAACCGTCATGGTGCTTACACAATCTGTTGATCCATTGAACAAATATATGTTGAAAGATTAAGCGGGAGTTGACTGCCATTCAGGAAGATAAATGTAGAGTAGACTCATTTTCCGCCTGACTTAATGCTTAAGGATTTGTATTAGAAGGCTGTTGGGGAGGGGGATGTCTGCGGGGGATAGGAGGAAAGGAAATTCCAGTCACCCAGATCTTTAGAATGAGACTATCTGACCAAGGACCTCACACAGAGATCTTTACCAGTCATCTTTCACATCCGGGACCTTCTTTTCCCCTCATTCTTTTATTGTGGGGGGGGAAAAAATTCAAGGAAATAAACAAGTGCTTCAGGAGCACTTGCCTTGGCTATTCAGGCCTTGTTGATGGAACTCTAGGAGACAGAATGTCTTATACAGTACAGTTTGAGATTTAAAAGGGGGAAAAAAGAGTCAGGCTGTCATAAAAGCACATTGTTATCCAGCTGTCTCATAAAAGGGCTATGAGCCATTAAGCTATAGAGAGAACTGAAAGCCTGAAGCTAGAAACTCAGTGTTCCCGCTGTTGAAGCCAATGCCATTCCCAAGCAGAGAGCCCGGTCAGCCTTGATTCAGCTCATACTTGTTGACACCTTCCTCAATTGAGGTATAAGGCCAGGCTTCTGGAGTTGCATTTGTCCAGCTTTGCTGGACTGAAAAAGGCAGCCCTTCACTGCTGTCGATCTTGCTATAAATGTTTGAGTTTCACAAGAGAGCTTTGTTAAAAAGAAATAAGAGAAAGAGAGGGGAGGGAGAAGGAGAGAGGAAGGAGGAAAGAAAGAAGGAGGAAAGGAAGAAAAATGAGAACAAAAGAGAAAGAATAGCCAATTTTAAAACACAAGTAGAATTTCCTCGATGTTTAAACTGGGGACATATCGACAATACAGTAATACAATCATGCTGCTTCCTTGTTCAGCAAGCTGTGAACACTTTCAGAGACATCCAACAACTCTGGCCTAGTCAGGAACATATTCACAAAGAAACCCACTAAGCTCTGCACAAAGAGATGGATCTTGACCTACTAAAGTACATGTGCCAATAAATGCACTGGAAAGCAATTCATTTCAATTCATCATTTACTGAATACCCATTGTGGGTGGTAGCATAGGAGGAAGAACCATACAAGCTTACAAAAATATCTGACTCTTGTCCTTGCAAAGTACATATGCCAACAAAGACCAGTGGACATGTGCTGAACGGTACCTAGCAGTCCACAGAGAGGTGTTTCCTTTTGTGTTAAAGAATAAATTGACTCTTTTAAATGGGAGAGGTGGATTAGATTAGGCTAGATTTAAGCAGTGTTGTGAAGAAGTAAAGGGAGATGACCATGGACAATTGCAAATATACAGGATGGACAGGAAGGCCAAAGAAAAACAGTATTCAAAGTAGAGTAAGAACATCTTCATCTGCCAAGCAAAGTGATGAGTTTGGAAAGCAAAAGGGTGTTGGGTAAAAATGACTGGTGATAGGTCTTAAAGTTATTTTTAGTCAGTCATGAGCCCTTGTTTTTCATTTTCAAATGCATCTAGTAGAGGATAGAGACCTGCTAAAATATAAATGTAAGCACATAATTCTCTAAGCCAGACTTTTTTGGGTTCTTGTTCTCTTTAACTTTTAATTTTATCCCTTCCCATCTGATTTCCTCCCCTGAGTCATCACAACCCCCAAGATGAAGATGTTAATGACCAACGTATGTTCACCCACTGTTTTAGTTTCTCATTGTTTTAGCTGTTTTATTTTACTTGGAAATTTTGCTAGGATTTAAAATGATGCTACACAACAGGGGAGTTTGGCCCACTCTTTCAACATAACAGCCCTGTTTTCTCTTTGGTGCCACTGTTACTGGCTTTATTGTTCATAAGCTCTTCACTTCTGTGTAAAATCAACCATCTAATAGCACTAAGTCTCAGTCAACAAGTTTTAACTTTTGGACCTGTGAGTCTGCAGTCCATCTTATCCCATTTGTTTAACTAAACGTCACCACTTTGAACTGTTTAATCTGAAGCATCTGATCTCTCCTGTTCTTGGATGGCTAGAATTTGGCAAGCCAAAATGTTAAGTACAAGAATAGAGAAGAAGAAACACTGAAACTAATGAATTCACTGGAAATGGTTAGCAGTCTAAAGAAAATATGACCATCTGTGTTAAGTTATTGTAGGTTATGGACTGGGCTCTCTGTTTGGTTTGGCTTGGAGTGGAAGGAAGTTTTCCCTTCTATCACCCTTCTACACTTAGGTCTAGAAGCACAGTGTGCTCTGAGGGGCTTTAGGTCTTCTGCAAGGCTCTTGCACATGAGGGGAATTGAAAAGCTTTCTCACATATATTCACACAGCTTCCTGAACTTTGCCCTGGAGTGCATGGGGAACATAGTGTATGGTCTACTTTCACTAGATTAAGGCACCTCAGGTTCAAGTGAGCAACTCTGTCTTATATTACCTACCCAGGTGAGTAGGAACTAGTCGAAGGCAAAGCACAATCTGAGAGAGTTTTTTCACCTAACCTGGGCAGGGACTAGTGCATGCTCTCCTGATTGATCTGTGGCTGTGCCAGGGAAGGGAACAGGATGCATGTGGGTCCAACCCCACTCCAGCAGGAGCTAACACTGGCCTGGATGGCACTCAATAAAGGAGTACAGAAAAATAAATGGTGATTGGGAGATTTCAAGGAGAGGAAAGTTAATGATCCTGCCACAAAATTCTATCTGGATTGAAAAATTAATTCTGTTTTTATCCCCTAAGCCTAGGAGAAATTCTTACAGAATAGTAAAAGTAACAGTAGCCAAAGCTAATGGAGTGTTTTCAAAAGTATTTTATTCTTTCTCCATGAAGCTCCTTGTATATGATTACATTTTCAGAAGGAGCTGAAAATTATTTTGCCAAAATTAAAAGCATAGTTAGAAATTCTGCTCCAAATACAATGGTCTGCTGAATTTGAAATACTGCTTCAGAGACAAGCCACATGGTGCTAGGGAATACCTGAATCAGCAGAAGGTGGGGAGGACCGTGAAGACGGTATTTATTATGTCTTGAGATGACTCCATAGGTCACTGCTGATTTCTGTTTACACTGTGCTGACCTTTCACACTCCAGAGCAGTTTGTTCAGCTGTGATCTACAACCAAGAGCACATGCAGTATGTCATCTGTGGGGCCCTAGGCGAGCCAACCAGTACGCCCAAGAAAAGAGGCAGTACATGGACCGAGAAATGTCCATCAGCCCATGGTTCTTTGAACTGTTTTCTCATTCTGTACTTTTGCACTAACAAAAGTTTACATGTCTTGGGGTACTACAGTAAAGCATAATCCAAACAGATTGGATTTTAACAAAGTGATTATTTCAACTTTACATTATGGTAACTATAAAATGAGCCTGTAGAAACAATCCTATCTGTAAGTCATTATTTCACCCATCTCAATTAGGATATGCTCAGTAGTACTGGAGTGCAACATAACACTTTTTGTAATGGTCTATGCCAACTCTTTTGCAAAGGATTATTTGAGGTCATCAAGCTCTGACTGTAAAGAAACCATGGGCAGTTCTTTTATCCTTTGAGATTGATGTCTGTGTTCTGACTCACTGGGACTGTTTCTTGAATTTGGAGCTACTTGATCATTTCATCCAGCCTTTCAAAAGTAGATCTCTCCTGTTTTTCCTTGATATGATTGCTTAACTCCACTGCTATAGGGAAAATGTTTTGTGATTATTTCGAGGCTAAAAAAAAAATGTCTCATACGTATATAATATAAGTGGTAGTAAGTAAGTGTTTGTTTCCCAGACAGAGCTCCAATTCCAGACACTGGACTACTTTGGTCACTCGCTCCTGACCATTAGCTCATATGCGGGGGTTTCTCAAAGAGGAACTGCCATATACACATAACCCTTAATGATGGTCTCCTCTAGCAAACCTTCCACCTACTCTGTGCTCCCTTAGCACGGTGTACTTCCCCCACAACAGCAGTCCACACTGTACCCTCACCCCACATAGCTGGCTATTTGAGGGCAGGACTTTATCCATCCATACCCAATCAGTTCTGAGCATAGTACCTAACACACAGTAGGCAATCAATGCATGTGGAAGTACATAGTGCTTCTTTTACTTCCTTAAAATCCATTGCTACCTTGGGCTTTGAAGTCATGGATTCCTTTTAAAAAGGAGGACTGAGAAAGGAAAAAAAGAAAAGGACAGGGAGAGGGAAGAGAAGAAAAAAACGAATGAGAGAGGAGGAAATAAAACAAAATAAAAGATTAAGATAAAGAAAGGAATAAAAAAAGGAAAGAAGGAAATGAAGGGAAACCGACAGCTCTATGTTTAACATAAAGAATGTGGGCAAAATAAAAGAAGTAATGTAGATGAATAATATAAAGTAATCAAGTAAGCATTATTTTTTGAAGATGAAAACACATTTTCGAATCTGTTCCCAGCAACACAGCAGACTCATCCCTCTAGGCAGAGCTAAAATGCTGAATAAAATATTTAAAATGTCATTTGAATGCATGGCTTGGCTAGCAGGAAAATACAAGTGTGGACTGGAGGCCAGAGATGAAAAGTGTGAATCTAGAAATGGAAGCAAGCAGTAAAGAAAGAACTTATCTTAGGATTATCTAAAAATCCTCAAAAGGTCTATAACTCAGGGGTGCCTGGGTGGTGTAATAGGTTAAGCATCCAGCCCTTGACTTCTATTCAGGTCATGATCTCAGGTTTGTAAGAATGCGCTTCCCATCAGGCTCCACATTCAGCACAGAGGCTGCTTAGGATTGTCTCTCTCCCTCTTCCTCTGCCTTTCCCTACCGCTCATATGCTATCTCTAAAATAAATAAATAAATAAATAGGATTGTCTCTCTCCCTCTTCCTCTGCCTTTCCCTACCGCTCATATGCTATCTCTAAAATAAATAAATAAATAGATAGATAGATAGATAGATAGATAGATAAATAAATAAATAAATAAATATTAAAAAAAAAATAGAGGCCAGGCCTATAACTCATTTTGCTCTGGGCTGTACCTCAGCTCTCCGATGAGAACAGGTCAGATTGAAAAGCTGTAGCATAAAGTATCCCCGCTCCACACACCACCCATTCCTGCCCACCCAAATACATGCACTCCCAGAGGGCAGAGGAAAAAAAAAAAAAATCCATACACTTTACCAAGGGAGATGATGGGCATATATGCCTCACTGAGCATTGGCTTTGGATTTAGATGAAGTAGAAAAAAATTATACCATGAGAATTTCTAACCCAAAACCCCATTTATTTGGGTATAGAAAAGAATTCCTTCTATGTGACTCCCAAGAAATTACACACGGGAAAAAAATTCTTTCAAGTGGTCTAGCCATCACATTCACAAGCCATGAATGAAAGAGAAAAAAAGGAGAAAGACATACCACTCCCATGTCCCAGAAGTTGTACATACCAGTTCTGGCCACAATTTACTCATATGACTTTACCTAGCTGCACAGGTTATCTTTATTTTGGGTACCATAATTCTACTGATAAAGAGAAATGAAAAAATGAATACTGGGGCTGGGGGAGTGAGAGTAAGCTCTGTCTTTACTTCCAAATACTGAGAAGATCTCCAAGAGAATTAAGGTAATACCTGTTTCTCAAACATCTTTCCGGTTAGTGACAGAATTTTTGAGTTTTATTATGGAATAAATCAATTTTGTTTGTCTTTACATTTTCATTAAAAATATAACGAGATAAAAAATATATTTGAAATGGGATAATAAGAAAAAGGGAAGAAGAATCCAAGAGCAAGAAGTGATAGAGAACAATTAGAGTTCCTTTTCCTGGGGAACTTGGAAGTTTCTAGGATAGATGGAACTGATTAGAACTGAAGCAGGCTTATTGTTTCTTATCTTTTTCCTTTCATTTTTCTCCTCAAAACACAAATATCCTCAAAGGAACATAATGGCAAAGCACCCCTGCAGAGGTAGAAAAACAGGCAAATAACTGATTGGTTTCTTTTTGATGAATGAAGCATAGGAAATTGCCATCCAAAAACCTGAAAAGGTTTAAAAAGAGAGGCTTTCTTTATTAAGATAGCATCTTCAAACAAAACAAAACAATGGACCGCCTAAGTGGCTCAGTAGGTTAAGCTTCCGCCTTCCTGCCTTCACCTCAGGACATGATCCCAGGATCCTATAAACCCTGAATGGGGCACCCTGCTCAGTGGGAAGCCTGCTTCTCCCTCTCCCTCTACCTGCTGCTTCCCCTGCTTGTGCTCTGCCTCTGTCTCTTCTCTCAAATAAACAAAATCTTAAAAACAACAACAACAAAAACCCATAGCAAATTCATAGCTAATGTTACTAAATGTTCTTTGCAGAAGGAAAGTTCAAGTTTCTCTCTATAGGATTAGCTTTATATCCAAAACAAAAATTACAGCACCAAATCTGAAAATCCACAACAGAGGCATGTGCAATTTCCCAGATATAAGGGGGATATTTAATTTTTTGTTTGGTATCTCCAACTAATTAAATAACCAAAAATCAATCAATCAATCAATCAATAGCACTTGCTGTTGTGCAAATATCAAAACACCAGTGACTACTGGGAATAATTATTCTGGCTACGTTAAAGAGAAAACTGTTATGGGCTAGTTTCAGGACACAAAGAGGACAGTCTCACTTTCTCTTGCACACTAAGACATACATCTATACCGCAAACTTTTGTTGAGTTGCAACAAGCATTTATATCAGCACAAAAGATCTCCAAATGATTCAGCTCTATAATCTGAATTTTCAGTATCTCTGCTTAGTCCCTGCACATGGATAGCAATAAATCTACAATAATCTAGTGCCATGAGACAGGAGAAAACAAACAAAATGCCTCTGCAAAATATGAGCGCTGCTAGAGAACAGACATTTTGTCATCTAGCTTTTTAACAAATACAGATCTGGTGTTTTCCTTATAGCAGGTCATACAGCAATCCTCTTCACTCGTCTTCTTCCTTTCCCCTCCATTTCTGGAACTCCCTGTGTGCAGGATAGAATGACACCAAAATGCAGAAATTACCCAATGGCCTTAAGTCTCTGAAAGACTGAGATTATGAAAAATATTAAATATACTAGTTAAGTCACAATTTGGTATGAGTATGTTTTATATGATTGTTTTGGGGCTCAATGTAACAGATCCACATAAAAAAGCTTAACCAAATAGGGCTTTATTTTTCTCTTGTAACAAGCAGAGAAGTAGACCATCCTGCTTTATTTCTCTCTTTTCATCTGCCATCTTTAGCACTTTGCTTTCATCCTTACCGTCTCAATATGGCAGCTATACCTGCAGGCACATTTCAGACACACAGAAGACACAAGTGACAAAGAGGAAAATGAAATGTCTATATCAAGAAAGCAAAACTTTCCTAGATATCTCTAACAGAATTCAACTTACATCTTGCTGGACAAAAACTGAAGGAAAACCTGCAGGAAAAGCTAGACAATGGGCTGTTTTCATTAGACATACTGCCACATCAAACAAATCAAAGTCCTGAACAACAAAGATATGAAAAATGGTATAAATATTTAATGCCAAAATTCTGGAATTTCGATCCTTGGAAAAATAAAGCTTCTCTGAGTAAACTGCAATATTATATTCACTCTTTACTCTTCAAGTGCTGAAACATAGCACATAATCATTTGGTAACTATTTCTTGAGTTTCTATTACATGCCACCTAAGGTGCTGCCTTAGGTGCTTTGGATACACCCAGATAAAAATTCTTGTCCCCTTAGATCTTACCTTCTAGCAGCCAGAGACAAATAATAAACTATAGTCTTGATAAATACATTCTATAGTTTATTCATGGGTGAAAAATTCTATGAAAAAAAAGGTAGAGCTGAGTAAGGAGAATTTGGAGTGGAAGGTTGAATGGATGGATTGTAACAAAAATAAACAATAACTGTGTATTAATTTGCTCTTCGTTTTACCTCAGACCCTTCTAATTTCTGAAACATATAGTGTGTCTTATCTTAGGGAAAGAAAAAGAAAAAAAACAGTTCATTATTTTTTCAACTCATTCTTAAAAGGGCTGAATCCAGCTGCTGTTATTTACACAAGAAATGTCAATGACTGTGTCAGGTAGTGTGTTGGCCTAGACATTGCTTCACACAGGGGGAACTGTTTGCAATTTACTTAAAGGGTCTAATTCCATAAGGAAAAAAGGAAAATTCTGAGGAAAAAAAGAGTGATCAACAAAGAGAAATGCTCTCCTGACCTGGAGTCTTTTGAGTGTCAGAAGCATGGTCTTTCTGGAGAATGTGCCTTTTCAGTGGGCACAGGGCAACTGAATTATCTTCTGCTTTAATAAATGATAAATATAAGAACCACACACTGACACACACACACTGACACACACACACACACACACAGGGAGTTACATTTTAAAGTTTAGGAAAAAAAAAAAAAAAGCCCAAAATCAACATCTCCCAAGAGACTGGAGTTTGATTGATTTTATTTAAAGTCTGGGTGGGTTTCTGACCACTAAATATTTGCTTAATTATCCCAGCAATGAAGAGTGATGCTCTCATTAGCAGGGGTTAGAAGCCCATCTGTGTTCTCTGTCAGTTTTTTGTACAGGATTGTAAACCTGCAAATTGCATGTACAGTTGGGGAGTTGGAAAATTGTAATTGCAGCTCTGATATTCATTAAGCCATGAACTTGGGCAAAACATTTTTTTTCCCTGGGCCTTAGCCTATTTGTGTATAAATTGTAGCTAATAGTACTACACTGCAATACACAATTTCAGTATTTTAATGCCAAGCCAAGAAGTCTTGTCTTGTGTGCTACTGACTGGCAAAAAAAAAAAACAAAAACAAAAAAAAACAAAAAACTGGTGCTCTCCCAGATCCTGAAGCTGAGATTATAACATAGAATTGAAAGAAATTACAGCACAGTTAGAAAGCAAGAGGAATTTTATCACTTTGGAACTTGCAAGCCACAGAAATCACAAACATGCCATGCCCCCCATCCCTGAGGAAAACTGAAAGTGATTACCTCTCCAGAAGGATGTGAAATACTGAGATGAATTTCACAAGTGTTTAGGGAAATGACCAAACCAAAGTCATTTGACAGTTACTTTCAGCAGGCGCAAAATCCAGATTTTTACAGGCCTTGAGCTTTTACACTTTTGTCAGGGAGAGAGAAGAGCTCTTTAGTAAAAGGAATACTTACTGCATATTTCTTCAGAATGAAAGGAAGTCACAACATATAATATTTTTTTTTAATGGAAAATACCACAAAAGTCACAAGATGTGTAAAAACCTGACATTTGTGACTTCCTGATGCACCGTCCTTATACTTTTCCCTACAATTTCTTGTCTGCATCCTTGACCATCTCTTCACACACCAGCAAGTTTGAAAAGCATTTTCAGGGCAGATTTACCATGAAGCAGATGAAGCTTAAGCTTCAGGGCCCCTCACTCCCATGGGTCCCTTGCAAGGCCCTATACCAATTTTGTATTTTCTTCAATTCCCATCACAAAAGAAAAAAAATTATGGTGTTTTTATAACTGTGTATGTTAAATTATCAGACTATATTCCTGAGAGGAAAGAACTTTCATTTACTAGGCTTCAATGAGAACCAAATTTCCTAATAAGAACTGAGGATTCGACAAATTTTCTCTATTAGTGTCTGACTCTGTATATTTCAAATTTTGTTTTTCCTCCACTACTCATACCCTTACAGTGCTGGGCTATGAAACACGTTCATAGTGCAAGACTACTCCTTCCTCACACCTTCATGGCACAACTCTGGGTCAACTAGCACAATGAGCAGTAGGAACATTCTAGGAAGCCATTCCCATAGCAGGACACCTAGCCTAATTCTCATTCTAAATTAACACTCCCGATGTAATTTTAAAAGTGACTATGAAGCATGTAAATACATCTCACCAAAGCCAAACTACATGTATCCCCAACTCAATTTCCTTTTAGGTAGATTCTCAACACATATGGCCATTGAAATACCACCCTTTGCAGAATAGTGGAAGGAAAGTTAGAATGGAAAGAAACCATGATCTTGGAGGAAAGCAAGATGGCGGAAGAGCAGGGGTCTTCATTTCATCCGCTCCCTTGAATTTAGCTGGGTATCTATCAAAACATTCTGAACACCCATGAATTCAGCCAGACTTATAAGAAAGAAACCATGATCTTAGATAGTATGTTCCAAATGTTCTACTTTTACAAATTTTACACATATGATCTTTCAAGTGAGTGGCCCTGAGTTGAAACATCATTCACTTAATGGTCAATCTTTACTGATTCGGAGTCCTAAGGGCTCCACTCACGCTCCCATGATAGGGATGATGCCTCAGAAGAAGTAAATGGTTATACAGGTGTATAATATTCTGAGCTTCAGAACAGCATTTTGGCATTTCTACCTCATTTGAATCTGAAGATGTGAATTATGGTTTGGATGGCAGAGGACACAAATGATTCCCTCAATTGCGGTTCAATCATCAATCAAGTCACCCAAAAAATACTTAAGGAATTCTTATCATCAAGAGACTATACTAAAGGTTGTGGTTGACAGAAGAACAAGTAAGCCACAGTTCCTGCCCTTCAGGGATCTAGGATCTAGCGAAAAAGAAAAAAAAAAAAAAAAACATAATGCAAGGCAGACTGCACTGGAAGAACAAAGGAAGAAGATGTTCAAATTAAATAAAGTCCAGGATAGTCAAACTGTGAGATCATTCATCTGAATAATTTTATAACCTCTCATCCTGAGTCTCAGTTTCCCCATCTATAAAATGCAGGTAGTAATATTCATCTCACAAGACTAATGTAAGGATTAAAAGAGATAAAACTATACAAAATCACCTAAATTTAAGGCTTTCTGTAAATATCATTCCCTCAAAGCAAAAGCAATCTTATTCTCTTATATATCTGCTTTTGTTCTAATGCTCAATAAGTATCAGTTGAAAGTAGGATAGCAAATAACCAGATGAATGAGATAAAAATATAAGAAGAGATATGAGAACTTCCCAGGGAATATTTGATCTTACCCAAGCCTTAAAGGATGTTTTGAACATGGTGAAGAGATAACAAGAATGCATCAGACAAGAGTCTTTCAATGACAAATGACAAACTCAAACTGGCTTCATCAAAAAAGGGGGAACAGTTGGCTCGTGAAACTGAGAAGACCAGGGGCAAATTTGGCCCCCGGCTGGCAGAACACTGGTATTCAAACAACATCCTCAGAACCAGAATCTTTCCACTGTTCAGCTTTGCTTTTCTTCATGTTGGCTTTATTCCTAGGTAAGCTCTTCCCATGTCATAACCAATGGTCATCTTCAGCTCTAGGTTTGTTTACATGGGCCCAAATCTGCAATCTCTGTGGAAGGAGTCTCAAATTTGGAACATGCTAATGAAGATGGTTGGAGGGGTGGCGTACCTTTGGGGAGGCATTCCACCCAACCTGAATTTGGACACGAGAATGGAGAGTGGAAAGATCCCTAAAAACATCCAGCAGCTTAAATAGAAGGGGGGAAAGAACTGCTGTGGAATTCTCCTACAAAGGACATTTCAAGGTAGAGAAGAAAACGAGCAAAAGCTCAAATGTTTACTGAGTACACACTGCCCTGGTGTCTGGGAGGACAGAGAGGTGAGAAGGATGTAATTCTGGCCTCAAGTAGGGGAGGTAAGGCATGTCTGAAAAATAAACAACCATAATCCAAGATAGGAAGCAAGTAAAGCCCTAAAAAGGTAGATAAATATCATTCCTTCAGAGAAGGCAGAGATCTCTTTCAACTAGAAGGACTGAAAACCTTCCAGAAAAGACCTGGCACCTGAATCTGATTTTGAAGGAGCCTGTAGAAAAATGGTATTCATAAATCATCTCAAAATCAGCCCTGGCATTGGCTTTTGGAACTGTGGACATCAGAATGTCCAGTCATTTCTCAAATCATCACCATGGCCAAACATCAGAGTGGAAACAAAGGCAGGTAAGAAATGTTACAGGGCGGTTTGTATTGTGGCAAGAGTTATATTGCTTGGGCTAAAATCTCCATTTTAAATTTTAAGTAATAATACGTTTTGTATTTGTCCCTTTATTCATCAATTTAACTAGAGTTCTTTCTTTTATCGAAGTAAAGTTATCATAACATCAAGAATTTTAAAGCATACAATTCAGTGGCATTTAGTACATTCACGAGGTTGTTCAATCATTACCTCTATCTGGTTCCAAAATATTCTCATCTCCCTAAAAGGAAAACCCATATCTGTTAAACAGTCACTCCCCATTAGGCCTCCTCCACATCCCCTAGCCTCTGACAACCACTCATCTGCTTTCTGTCTCTCTGGATTTCCCTGTTCTGAATACTTCGTGTAAATGAAGTCATATAATACGTGACTTTTGTGTCTGGCTTTTTTACTTAACGTAACATTTTCAAGGTTAACTATACCTCTTTTGATATTCCTTTCCATAGTTTATAATGTGGGGCTATAAATATCAACGAAGTTCTACTGCCTAGCAGCTCTCTTTTTGAAATGGACCTTCTACCACAAAATGTCCACCCACCCTGGTAATCAGTATGGCCCCAGGGGTCAAGTCTTAAGAAGTTCTTTCAGCTCTTTTGTAGACATAACCAAGTCTTGATATATAATGATTACAAATTAGCTGGTTGCATGTTGGGTGCTTGCAGACTCCAAAACACATTCTTTGGCCATACAGAACCCCTTCTTCAAAGACAGCCAGTTAAGAAGCCCAAGAAGTAAGCTAAGAAAGCAGGGTGGCTGCTCAGACTTCAATCTTATTCCCTGATGTTTTTCCCCTGATCACAAAATTTAACCCCTCAAAGGTTCATAGAGAGCATCCAGCTTTTAACATAATGAAACTGAGGCACTACAAGCTTAAAAAAAGAACATACAGGCAGAGCGTATCAGTGTTCATATAAAAGCTCAGAAATAAAAAATAAAAAATAAAAAATAAATAAAAAATAAAAGCTCAGAAATTCGTGCGCTAAATTCACTGTTCTCACATATGACATGGTGTCTAGTACTTTTCTCTCTAGAAGCAAGCACCAAGTATAAGAAAGCAGCAAATCCAAAGAAAATCTCTCAGCTCTGAGAAAGCTAAAAGGAGTCTCATCTAGCTATTTTTTAATTTGTGTAAATAATAATGAGGTAACACAGTCCTTCACAAAGGAAGAGAAACTGGTATATCTGTATCCCACACTCTCACTTTGGATTTGCTCCCAAGGGCACTGAAAGTGAATGACCCAGTACTGGAGGAGAGGGTAGGATTAGAGGACAATGTTTAGGATTCAAAGGCAATGAAGATATCTTATTCATTCAGGAGTAGCTAAAATGCTGCTCTCCCTCTCCGAAAAAAAAACCGCTTCTAAATGGGAGCTAAGATCCTTCTAGGTAGAAATGCAAGCCTGTAAATACCATGTCAGGATTTTGATTTTTTTGGTAACATAAAGTTAATGATGCTTAAAATATGCACAATATGTACCCCTGTGGAACACTGAATTATCTTGATGTCTGAACTTCGGGGATGGTTCATAAAGAAAATAATTCAGAAGTGAGTAGACATAGTTGGTACTGTAAAACGCAATTACAGAAAGGCGCGAAGCCCCAGCTGCATATGCAGCCGAACTGAGGGGGAAACAAAACAACATTCCAATACGCTCATCTTTGTTTTTTAATCTCATCTTTGAAAGATTTACTTCCTGAATTTTTGCCTGAGAGATTTGTGAGTACTTCCTTGGGACAATTTGCTGCTTTCTTTTTAACTTCAGAAGAAGATACTTTTTTAAAGCCAAGTGGGCCATTTTCTCCCTGCAGAGCCACAACACTCAAACTTTCTGCACCTAAAACAAACAAATAAACAACAACAACAAAATTCTTCTAACTAATATTTAGTCTTTCAAAAGCAGGTTGGCTGCAGGCTTCGCTAGGATAATCATTTGCACCTTCCTTCAGCCACACATAATACAGTCTTTATTCAGCAAATAGCAAAGTCGTTTCCCAGCAAGTCAAAGGTCACTTTTTGCTGTATTAATAGCTGCTCTGGGAGGGTCAGTGTTGTGCTATCCTACATTTTTTCCAGGGCCTGGAGATGCAATTTCCTACAATCTGCAGGCAATTTCCTACCAATTTTCTTGGGGAGCTAATAGGCTGTGACAGGAGATGGAGCTAGCAAGCAGCAGGCGGCTTCAGAAAAGACAAATTGCATCTCTGCCACCTAACTGGGCAATCTAGATCGACGGAGTTTATAGCTTTGTAGTGTTATTGGGCCCCATGCTAACAGCAAATCATTCACGCTGCTTGCTGAATTTCATATTCCCTTCCTTCCGACTTTGTTATTGCCACGTATCACTCTGTAGCATTTTCCCTGGAAATTACAGTAAAGAAGGGGATCACATATATATTAGGGACTTAAATGTCTTCTAAATTGCTTATCAGACATTATTAGCATTCAATAATTTCTGTTTACGAAGTTAGGGCTAAGCTGGTTATTTTTGAGTAATGGGATGGGAAAGTTGGAAAGAAGAGCCAAAAAGGAATGAAGAAGATGCTGTGCAACAGGTTGCAGCCCTTTGGCCAGCAGAGGAGAAGTTATTTCTTCTATCTAGCAGGTCTATGTGCTTATGTACAGTGAAATGCATTTCAAAAAATAATATAAACATTTGCAAAATGTTCTCCTGACACTGATTTATGCTTTGCCTAGATTGTTTTTTAAAAAGTTAACTGTTTAATACAACAGTGGAAATGCTTTCCAAAGATTCAGAAGAAACACCCTTATTTTACTGAAATATTCTTCCTTATTATGTAAGTAATATACATTCAACCTGAAAGATTTAGAAACAGGTAAGAAAAGGTGAAAAAAAGTCCGGCAAAAAAAACACATAGCCATTGTATTAACTCAAACATTTTTTAAAAATTAATTTACAAGAGTTCGACTTTGTGCCAGGCAATGCAAAAAAATGAGTAAGACCCGCCCCTGCTACTAGGGATTTCAGTCTACTGGAGGAAACGTGCATGCAAATGGATAAGTTGTAAAACATTGTGTCCTGCGATCTGAATACCAAATGTGAAGAAAGGGGGAACAGACTACCTACAAAAATAAATTGAAGGGAGAAGCAGAAAAGCTCAGATGGAGTTAAATAGTGCAGGTAAATAAACAGCATAGATTCAGAGCCAGCTCTGCTTTCCTTAGAGTGTTTCTATTTGAGAGGATCAATGTGGAAATAGTAACCAAAGCACTCTCATTATTTGCATCTAGAAACCATCACTTGAAAAGCATATGAACAGTAATGTTTCAGAAAACATGATATATGCTATAATGACTGTACCAACATTAGAGTAATATTACAGTAATTCCACCTTCACCTGGTAGAAGAAGCCTGGAAGGAAACTTAGGGTTACAAGAGTCTGCACAGGAGAGGGTGTGAGGCAGAGTACATGTCTGAGAGAAATGCAGAATTCCTACCTAATCTCATGAACTTCATTTCTAAATGACATCTTAACTCCAAGAACTCAGAAGCCTTGGACATCTAAAACAAATTGCTCTTTACAGATGACTGAAACTGAAGCAGAAACACCTCTCATTTCTCAGGGCTAGACTGGGCGGCCACTGGCAGAAGTATTTAGTCTCTGCTATATGCGTTGATACCTCCATAAAATGTAGTGTTATGACGTTGTCCTTTTCAGCTATCACAGCAGTTATGTGTAGAGGTAAACAAAAAGGATCACCTCAGAGGCAGAATAGGAAAAGTTCTGGTGTGGCAATTTTTAAACCTTGGGATTTGCGGGGTTGATTTCAGCTGACAATCCTGGCTCACTGGTTTTGAGGGCACACAGGGGAGGTTCACTCAAGTGTAAGAAATGTGAAGGATTCCAGCAAGACTTTTTGTTCTAAATAATCTCTACCACTTGCTACTTATGAATCTGAAACTTCATCATCCATATTTGTTCCTATCCTGAAGGCTTATTTAGATCATCATCAACCTTAAAGACAGAGTGTGTTTTAATCTCAAGGTGTTCAGAGCCAGGCCTATTATAATCCTTGGGATACAAGACTGGCTGAATTGAATAGAATCAAGAGTCCCTACATTAAAATGCAAATACCCTCTGGTATTACCCAGTCAGTATTCAAGTACACTCCCCTCCCCCCAGGAGGTTCTAGTTGAACAATCTGGGCAAAGGCCCGACATCTGCATGTTTGACTCTCCTGCCTCCCTGATTTAGAAAACCACTGGGATAGGTATGGGGTGAGGGGTGGGGAACAGACATCAAAATATACCCAGGAGGAACCTCTAAGGACATGATCACACGTGGTGGGAAAAGCCTGTGAATGTACCCTCCATTCAAAACCACACTTTAAATCTTACAAGCTATGGGAACTTAGCCAAGTGACCTAGTCAGAACACTTTATTTCCTTATCTACTATAGTGTGGGGTGGTTTTAAGGGTCACAGGAGGTAATCCTTGTGAAGCTCACCTCATTATGGCCAGGACTGGCAGAGCAACTTGCACAGAGAAGGCTGGTAATAAATGGCAGCTCTTCTCTCTTCTTCTCCTCCTCTTCCTCATCATCCTCTCCCTCTCCTTCCTCCTCCTTTTCATCTTTCTCCTTCCCCAGGCGGGCGACAGTGGATGTCCTATTGTCCCCTAAGCCATCCCTGACAAAATGAAATGCAAAGCCCCTCCACAGATTCTTAAGGATCCACCTGGAATAAGTCCAAGAACTGGGTACAGTGCTGTCTCTTCATCCTCCCTCTGTCCCTTTCTCTGTCATTGCATTCTCTTGGGCATAACTTCCAAGTGAGTGAGCCATTATAGAATATTATTACACCAGAATGGATGCTCTCAGTTCCTTCTTGCCATATCTAGACATAATGGTTTTTAATCAGATTCTGTACCACTTCTTGGATGCTGCATTCACGTCTCTCTTTCCATAAGTATCAGAAAAGTGAGCCATAAACTTAATACCACTGGAAACATATGACACAAAATGGCACCTTGTGGTTTCAAAGAAGCAAAGGGCTTCATTAAGCATTTTGTTACTTGAAGAATTAGAGGAGGGAGAAAACTTAACTCATTTTATTTCCTTCACAGATAAAGACAAGTTAAGGACCTGTCCAAGATACATAGTACTTCATATATTCCTCAATGTCAAAAATAAAAGAAAAATTTTCAGGCATATTTTCATGACCTTCATGGACTTAGCTATAACATGTCATGGGGGCATCTAAGAATCAGGAATGAACTAGGAAAGGTCACTGTTTACACACAAAAAATTACATCTTTCGTTTCCGCTTAACCTTTAAGATTAAATGCCCATCAATTACTGAATCTACGAACACTCAGAAATAATGTTAAATGAAATTAGTAAAGCTTGTAGTTTTTCAGAATATGAATAAATGAGACAGAATTAAAAAATATTTCCTACTTAAATTAACACTGTCCAGTGGGAAAGAAAATTGGTTTATACTTAGTAGAAAGATACATAAAATTTTACTATAATTTAGCCCTAAGGAATTTTTAATTACTCACTAACAAAAAACATAAAATTACTGCGAGTACATGTGCTGGGATCTTTCAACAGCCATTCCTCGGCTTTAAACCACTTGCCATTTGAATATCTAATTTCATAAATATTGTTATTTCCAAAATGTTTGGCCCTTCAAAAGATCAACATGAATATAAGATAACATCCAGCAGTAACTTGTACTCAACAAGGGGGAAAAATGGTAATATCCACAGATTATACAGATCCATCTGAGTTCAAATTCCAGCCACTCATTTCTTAATCAAGAGCAGTGACAAAATCACAAATTCCATTGTTGCTCTGTCTTCAGAATTAGGTCCAGCCAATCAAAAATGACCACCTTTAGTAGTCTGTGTGATCTGGCAAAGGATTAAGCCAAAAAAATAAAATATTTTCCGAATCAGCAAATGTTCCTATGAATGGATTGGCCAACAACCCCAGATGCATTTCTTTGACTTATATCTTGCATGCAATTCCATTTTTCCAATGATCCATTAGTTAACCAGAAATACTGTACATATTTTAATGGGTTAGGAGACCTTAAGGGAATTGATGCATCTCAAATGAATGCTTCCGGGGAATCTGGTTCATTGCATAGAAGATAATTCTTTCCTGAAAAGGAGCAAGCTTCATTTGAAATTAAGATTTGGAGATCATAAACAGAATCAATTGAGCCAAGAAGTCTTTTGTAATGTATGGTGCATGAGAGGGAAATGAGTATTTGCAGGTTACGTGGGGAGTAAAAGGAAGGCCTAGTGGAATAACAGAAACCTTTTCCCCTACCTGTGTCACTTCAGAACCTGTAAACAGTATGTTTTGTGAAGGAGACTTAAAGGATTTTCCTGATCAATGTGCTGCAGTAAGTTCATTCTTGGGAGAGAGAGACAGAAAGACAGAGAGAGGGACAAAGAGGGAAAAAGAGAGAGACAGAGGAGGCAGAATAAATGTTAGTCATGTTCCAGAATGTCTTGACGCCATTAACCACAAAATAAGTTATTACCTTATTGTAAGTGCAGCCAGTTTTTAAAGTAATGGAGTAATCCACTGTGGATTGCAGCAAGGAAGTGGAACAAAGGGTGTGAAATGAGCAGATGGATTTGATTTTAAACAAATTAGGCCCATGACAAGGGATGTAACAAGTCATTTTTCAGTTTTCCATGCTATGGGTTAACTTCCTTTCATGACCTTTCCAGCCTGCCAGCTCATTTTTCCCCTACTGGGATCTTAGTCCTTTCTGGGACACTTTTGTGCTTTGTGATTGTAAACCACTATCTCTTGCTTCTACTAAACTGATTAAACAAGGCACCACAAGGACTACCACAGCTGAATGCTTGATTACTTCATCTCCAAACCAGTTCTTCTCTTAATCTCAGATGCATTCCTGGACATATTGATAAACACAAGAACAAATGTTCAGGAGATGTCACACCTTTGTAACTCGAGATTCTCAGAATACTCAACAATCCCATACTGGTATACCCATCCATGGGGCTGATATCAACCCCAGCTTGACTCATGATATGGATCATCTTTCTTTGTCCCTTCCACTATCTTTAATTCCATACTTGCCTCCCTGCCCCGATACCACACGCCAACCCTATGCAGTGAGGTATACTTCTCCACCAAGCCTGAACTCCCTAGCAGTACCCACTGTCTCAAAATGCCCTGCTGTCATCTCATTACCTCAATAAAACTCCCATGTCTTTACTGTTAATCTTAGCTAGAGTTCTGGAGGGAAGCAATGGGTATATAAAAATTCATACTAAGAGCTGAATGACCCCTTTGACCAAAATTGCAAGTCTGCTAACTGACTCTTCCCTGTGGTCCATCTCTGCAGAACTGCCAGGTGATCTAAAATGAAGAACTGACCAGGTTCTGATGGTTCCCACAGACGATGTGACCCACAGAAAATCCTTAAGGACCCACTCTCATTCCCAGCGTCCCAGCTCTACCCAAACACCCACCGTTTTAAAGCTTACAAGCTCTTCCCTCTTCCCACCACAGAACCATAATGAAATATTTCCCTTTCCTCTGAACTTTCACAACTTGATTTGGAACACACTTCCTCAGTCACAACCATCTAGCAAAATCTGGGTTCAAAACCTTAGTCAAGCATCACCTTCTCTGGAAACTTCCTTGACTCGTATCCAATAGCAAAGGTCGCACATCTCACTCATCGGTGTCAGAACCTTACCTACCTCATGGCAGCAACTCCTGGCAACATTGAGTGGATTTCTGCAAATTTGACCATACTCAAATTGTTCCAATGGCCAGCTATAACATGTGAGTGGCACCACACTCAATACACACTTGTGTATTAAGCACAGAAAAACAAAATAATCCGGGGTGTGAACAAACGGTAAAAATGAGTGTGCGGTTGACGGGAACGCACACAAGCAGGCAGAGCTGTAGCTGGTTCCCGCTCCCAGAACGAGGGACACCGAGGCCACGCCCTTTTGTCTCACCTCACAGTTAGACGCAAGAAGACTGAGGGGGGGTGCTGAGGGGGAGGAAGCCAGATCCCGGAAGTGATGTCAGCCCCCACCGCCACCATGCGACAGGTGAGGCTGGCCCGTCGTCAGCTTCTCTCAAATCCGTCCTCCAATCCCGTTACCTACACAGAGGTTTGTCCTTGCTAGCCTAGGTCTCGTCCTGTGGTGACACAGAAGGCAGAAAGGGTGCAGCGGGGTGAGCATGAGAGGCGACAGGAATGCGGCACGCTGCGCAGGCGCTCTTCAGTCCTTAGAGCCCCGCCCTGGGCACAGAAACGTGAAGGGCACAAAGCAGAACAAGCTGCTACAAGTTCGACGCCTTCGGAAACTGAAATGGTACAACGGTTGGGTTCTAGGAAGTTCTTCACGGTAAGCACGGGGCAGGCTTTCACACCAGTGAGGGGGAGGACTACTACGTAACCGAGGAAGGTGTCCTTAACTACTGTTGCAGATCTCGCGAGAATGTGAAGACTGCCGCCATCCAAAATGGTGCTTGCCTTGGGGTTATTGACCGACAGGGGGCGCACAGAAGCTTCCTGTGGTTCGGGAAGATTTACCTTATCGTGATCTGGGTGGTGAAGGCTTGCCATATAAAGCCAAGGATGGATTTTTAAAAATTACTGTTTATCTGAAATTCAAGTTTAACTGGGTTTCTTGTATATGCTAAATCTGGCAAGCCGAGGACGGTGGTTATATGAGTTTAAACCAGTGCTTCTCAATTTGGGGTGATTTTAGCCAAATGGACATTTGTCAACATCTGGAGACATCTTTGGTTGTCGTAACTGGGGTGGGCATGCTACTGACATCCAGAGAACAGAGGCCAGGGATGCTGCTGCACATTCTCTATTGCACAGAGCAGTCCCCACAACAACAAATTTTCTAGCCCAAGTGTCGGTAGTGTTCATCTATGTAAAAATTTAGCTGACATTTGATAGGTTCATTTTGCTGTATGTATAACACAATAAATGAATTTATGACCAAAAAAAATCCAAACCAACAAAATTAATTACTCTGCAATATTACAGACCTTAAGTAAACATTTGAATTATTTGAGATAAAGTATCTCAAGAACACATTCAGGAAGAAAAAAATGAACTCCCATTTTTAACTATATTTGTTAACTGGAATGTGCTTCCTTAAATTTGAGTCCATGAGCAGAGTGGGCAATATGGGGCTCCAGGATTTTGTGAGCTGCATATTTCTTCAACATTTCCATAAGACTTCATGGCCATGGTCCCCTGGGGCACCAGGGACCACAGGCACACTGTGAGCTATTTTACATTTTCTTTTCTTTTTTAAAGTAGACTCCAAGGCCAGCGTGGAGCCCTCTGTGGGGCTTGAACGCATGACTCTGAGGTCAAGACCTGAGCTGAAATCAAGAGTCCAGCACTTCAGCAACTGAGCCCCCCAGGCATCCCAGTATTTTATATTCCAAAGGTAAACACAGATGTACTTAACAACTGCCAGATGAAAGAATAGTATGAACGATTAGCTTGAGCTAATTTACAGTTTTAGCATTATATCACAGAAAATCAATATGGATTAGGAAATGAGGAGTGGTGATTTTAATCTGCTTCCAAAATTTGATAATTTGTTTAGTTCCCAAACTGATGTACCCATCCATGTGTAAGTGTGGTCATCTAAAAAACAAACAAACAAACAAACAAAACGTTTTTTCCTTCAATTTATGTGTGTTTAAGTGGCTATAAGTTTGTAGGACACAAGTATTAAGTTTGGCTATAACTACTTAATAAGCAGAACTGTTAGATATTTCTTTTGGCCTGGGGTACCCTGAAAATATATTACAGGGTGCCATGAACAAAGTAAGTTTGGAAACCTCTGCCTAAGAGAACAGAATAATTATATAAATTAATTCAGCAGTGTTTATATAACACATACCACACTATTTTACAGTTTTTGAAAATAATTTTGTCTTTTTCCTTAAGGAAAGTAATTGTCTTATCTTTGCCCAAAGACAAGGAATGTTTGCTAAATGACTATTGAAGGAAGGGGGAAAGGGAATGCCTTTTCATTTACTCATTTTTAAAACTGCTTTTATCAAGGTATGATTGACAGACCAAAAGCTGTACGTATTTAATGCACACAATTTGATGAGTTTGAGGATAAGCATATACCTGTGAAGCCATCACCACCAAAAAACATACCTTTTTGAAAGAGGGAGTTTGTTACTCCGAGAGGGAAGTAGCTAAGGTATGATGTCAGTCAATGGAATAAAATATGAAAACCCACAAGAGAGAAGAAAGGAAGAAAGGGAAATTTGGGACCAGCAGATTTCAGTGGCTTTTGTTTCCTGGTATCTTGACGTGACAACAGAGACATAAGAGCCCCTCCTGCTCATGGGAGTGGCTTGGCCTCCAGGCGAGCACAAAAGGTTCAAGATAAAAATTTCCTGGGCTGAACAATAGAGAAGCTGATGTCACCACATCTATCTCATAATCACCAGTGGAAAATAGCCCATTCCTCCTCGAGTTAGTGTAGAGGTTTTCAGCCGTGTTCAAAGCACTGCCACAGCCATGTTCATTTTCTCACCTGCTTTTCACTCAGCAAACAGCACGAACATCACTGGGCCCCCAAAAGCCTGGCCCTGGTTCAAATTCTCTGGCTTTCCAAAAGGCATCCAGGCTTCTCTGCTTTTGCACAGGACAGAATCCTCTTGACCTTTTGCAGTTTTCCATGATTGTATCATATCTAGACACTCACAGGCAAGCACAATTAGTTGCATCATCTAGTGCCAGGGCAAAAATGCCAAGCTGATGAGGAAATGAATCAAAATGAATTGAAGTTACCTGCAGAGAGCTGATGAGGGAGGCTCAAGCAGCAGCAAACATCAATGAGTGGAAAAAAAAAAAAAAGGATCTGCCTGAGAAAATCAATGAAACCAAAATGAGGTGACCATACAGAAGAGTTTCTCATAATCACAGGCCATGCCTGACCTCAGACATGCTTAGCAAATCCAGCACTTGTCCAGCTTACCAAGGAGAGCATGACCTCTTTGCTCTGTAGCAGTGCTTCTCAAACTTAATCGTGCCCTCGAGTTACCTGGGGATCTTGTGAACATGCGGATTCTGAATCAGTAAGTATGGGGTGGGGCCTGAGAATCTACCCTTCTAACACGCTGAGGCTGCTAGTATTTAGAGCACACTTCAGTTTTAAGCTTCATGGCGTGTTATCTGTGAACCAGCAGCATCTGCGTCAGCTGGGAACTCGTTAGAAATGCAGATTCTTGGACCACACTCCAGACAGACTGAGTCAGACACTCTGGATACAAGATATAGAAATCTGAGTTTTAACAAGCTCTCCAGTGCACTCTGATTCCAGTGCACTCTGAAATTTGAGAACCACAAATATTCTAGATCTGAACCACTTTTTCATATACATTCATGCCCATCTCTACCATGAAAATTCCTCTTGATAAGAAGACTCTAAGATCTCTTGCTGTCCTCTGAAATCATCAGCTCTTACATTTCTATTTTATGTCATTAACTTTTCACATGCCCTTATTTGTCTCCTAAATTATATCAATAGCTATTATCTTGTCTTCCAAACTACATCAAGAGCTACTTGAGAGTAGGGAGCATACCTTGTTTAGTTCTGTCTCTACCTCAGCAGTGTTTCCCTTATACCATGGGATCAATAAGTACTTACTGATAGGCTTGTGGATTCACACTGAAGCCAAATGGGACTAAGTGAGGAGCAGGAATTCACTTGCTAGTATGAGCATCTCTTCAAGTGGATAAAATATAGGGATTCATATTAATCATCTAACATTGCATAAAAAACCACAAGAGTGACTTAATGACTTAAAATAATAATACTGATTTACTATCTCTCATGGTTTCTGTGCATCAAGAACTTAGGGTGGGCGTGGCTTGGCAGTTCTAGCTTGGCTTGGGGTCTCTGATGAGGTTGCAGGCAGATACAGGTGGGCTGAAGTCAACCAAAGGCTTGACTGGGTTTTAAGAATCAGCTTGGAAGAGAGCTCACTCTCTTGGTCGGCCAGTTAGTGGTGGTTGTTAGCAGACCCCTCAGTTCCTCTCCCCAGTACTGCTTGAGTGACATCACAACATGGCAGCTGGCTTCCCCCAAAAGAAGTCACCCAAAAGACCAAGGTAAAAAATGCTATCCTGTCACTTTCTTAGTATTCCATTGGTCACATCTTCCTGAAGCAATGTAGGATGAGATCACGCAGGGCCTGAATAGGGTAAGTGGGGGGCATCTTGGAGGCTAGCTATTATAGTGTATGTCATCTGGCTGCTACAGGTAGTGAGTTTGCTGTCAAGGAGTTCACAGTCTTAGGGAGGAAGAAAAATAGTAAGCAAGTTTGCAAATAAGGATTTAAAACAAGTACATGCATTTAAAAATGACAGGAGACAGATGAGAGTGACTGTAGATCATGAAGTCAGGGGACTCTTAGGTAATAATAGTTGGGCTGAATGATGAGAAGGAACCTCCATGTGGCAACAAGACAGAAGGAACAGTTTGTGCAAAGGCACTGGACAAACCTGAATAAGCTTGGCATGTTTCAGAAACAGAAAGAAAGGCGAGTGTGTCTAGAGGGTAGTATGGACATCGGGAGTGCCAGTGAGAAGAGGCCAGCATCCAGAAAGGCAGTAGGGAACCTGAAGGACTTTGGTGTCTCCAAAGGTGAGAAAAGAGAGTTTCTAAAAGGACAGAGTCATCAACTAGTTTAAAAGCTGCTGAGGGGTGCCTGGGTGGCTCAGCTGGTTAAGCATCTGCCTTCGGCTCAGGTCATGATGCCAGGGTCCTGAGATTAAGTCCTGCATCGAGCTCCTTGCTCAGTGGGGAGCCTGCTTCTCCCTCTGCCTCCACTCCCCCTGCTTATGCCCTCTCTCTCTCTGACAAATAAATAAATAAAATATTTTAAAAAATAAAATAAAAGCTGCTGAGACTCTGAACAAGGAAAATATAAAACACTGGTCGGTGGGTTTGGCAATAAGATCGTTGGGCACCTTGTCAAAAGCAGTTTCCGATGTGTGGTTGGGATTAGAAGCCGCCTGGGTGTGTTAAACCAAGGCTGGATGTGAAGAAAGGGAAGGAATTGGTATGGGATTACTCCGTGGAGAAGTGATGTGACACAGACGAGACAAATGTAGCAGTCCCTCAGGGGCATGGAGTTCAGCAAGCTTTTTTTTATTTCAGGCTTTGAGTTTGGTTTTTGAGATTTGAATAGGATACCCTTACATGGGCTGAAGGTAAAATAAAGAAGTCTCTGGAACATAGCAGTAACTCAGTATATGCACTTTCCATCCGTACCCTTGTGACTGGATTTTATTTAGACCCAACTAATTTGAGACAGCTAATTTGGCAACTTGGGACATTTCTGTTCCTAATTTAATTGAGGATGGTTGTTCTTCTGGTAGCTCTTCTCGTTTAACCCGTGAGTAGCTATTGAGATGTCAGTGTCTAATTTGCTGAGTTGAGGGAAGTAATAAAGGAATCTTTCTTCTACAGTATGAAATTTTAAATTTAGACTTGTCTCTTTTCTTATACTCTGGCTTATTCCTACTGAATTCTTCATGACTAAATGTGGCTGGGTGCAGATTCACCACCCGAGGCATGCCCAGCCTAGGGAATCTCCAGTGATCTCAAGGGGTAGTGAGAATTTTCCTACTGATTATTGAGATAGCCAACATTTATTTACTTTCATTATATATATACACCATAAAGGAAGGGTTTTTTTGTTTGTTTGTTTAAGATTTTGTTTATTTACTTAATAAAGAGCACAAGTAGTCAGAGCAGCAGGCAGAGGGAGAAGCAGACTCGCCACTGAGCAGGGAGCTGGATGCTGGGCTCGATCCCAGGACCCTGGGCTTATGACCTGAGCCAAAGGTAGCCGCTTAACAGACAGAGCCACCCAGGCACCCCTTGGTTTTGTTTTTAACAAATAGCCAACTCTCTCCACTGGCTGCCCTGAGGCACACTGGGGAAACCACATGCCCTGCATGGTTGTGATACTCAGCACCATCAGACTCTTTATTCCCACACTGTATCTTATTAATATTTTCCTCTTCTCTATGTGCCACAACCTGAAGGAGGTTAGGAAATAACTTAAAACACTGAATGGGAGTCAAGGGTCAGACCAGGCTTTCTTGTTTTTTTTCCTAACTCCTCCTGGACGGGCCCCTGGGTATTCCTCTCCCTCCCCTCTCCAACTTCCATTGCTGCTCTGCCCTTCTCCCGTGGAGAATTCTTTCCTCTTTCAGGTCCACAGCCTTGTATAGGACAGTATACTCAAGCTCGGGGTTGCTACTCGGAGAAAGAGGCGAAGGGGAGAGACTGATAAAAAACAGTGATCCTCACGTGCACGTAGGTCAGTGGCATCTCCCTGGTGGCTGTGAGGTAGCATGGCCCCTGCTCAGGAATCCCAACTCCAGGGGCAGCTAATCAGGAAGTGATGAACCCTAATCAAGAGTCCATACTCCAGATGCTGCAAAAGCTTTAAATATTATCTAAATCAGCACCAAGTTTCCTTAATTAGCATAAGGATGTTAGGTTTAAGTTTTTCATTGGAAAACTAAGTGTGCTCAAGCTTATGATTATATACATGGACCACCGCCCGGAGGAACAAGGCAGGAACCCTCTAGAAACTCCCCCGCTTCCAGACTGCCAGGTGGTCCTGCAAGGACTCATTGCCTAATTGAACGAAAAGATTTGCTGACGCTTCCGTGCAGGATGCTGTTTAGAACACCCTGACGACAGAGAACAAGGACCGCTCAAGCCTAGAGGAAAGGTTGTGTGATATTTTTGAACCTATTTTCCTACAAAAGTGGCCACATTCTATTGGAAGCCAGCTTCCATTTTTAACAGCTCACTGCTTGAGTTATCTCTTGCTGTGTGGTGGACCACCCCAAACTTAATGGCTAGCTCCGTGTCACTTCTTTTGTGTACTATTAGTCACAGGGAGTCCCAGACCACCTGAAATTCACGGAGGCAGAAAAATAGACCCTGACACTTTATGGGACTAGCAGCAATATCACAGTGCAAAGAGGTATGGCCACAGGGAGGAATAATGCATGGGGCCATTATTAGAGTGATACACTCTTCCATTGGTAGTGAGGTGGGGCAGGGGCAGGATGCAAAGAACTCCTACATGCTCCCACCTCTGATCATTTAACACAAGAACCCCAGCCCATGAGGTTAAAGTGCATCTTTAATCAGAGTAGATGTAAACCTCTGCTTTCAAATAGTCTTCTTGATAATTTTGAATTTTTCTTCTGGACAAACCTCTTGTTGGGTCTAATGAAGCCCTCTTCCCCCCACCCACCCCCGCACCTCCTTTTTTAATCTCATAATTTATCTGACAAAGAGTTCCAAGTATTCCAAGTAGAAAAAGGGTCAGCACTGGCATTTTGGGTTGCGTATGTTTGTATCGTGAGCATTACTTTCAATTTCTACCTCCACTACTGGAAGGTTTTTAAGTCACCTCTATAAGTGGTTAAGTTAGTTGATTAAAATTAGGCAGATTAATACAGAAATCTACTTCACATGCACATGGGATTTGCAGTTTATGACAATTTTCTGTTAGGACACCACTGTCAACCCTAGTCCATTGCCCCTGCCATTCCCTGGGGCACCTTGTGAACTGAACGGGATACATGGTCGGCTGATGCACAGATTCAGTGGGGATTAGAGCATTAAACCTGCTTTAAATATTGGTAAGCCTTATTTTGTTATTTTATAAATAAATCTCAACTTATATCTATATATAAATATGTAAATATTGAAGTAGTGATATTTATATATGTATGCATGTGAATATTGAATCTATCGGGGCACCTGGGTGGCTCAGTTGGTTGGGCGACTGCCTTCGGCTCAGGTCGTGATCCCGGAGACCCGGGATCGAGTCCCACATCGGGCTCCGGCTTGGCGGGAAGCCTGCTTCTCCCTCTCTCACTCCCCCTGCTTGTGTTCCCTCTCTGGCTGTGTTTCTCTCTGTCAAATAAATAAAATCTTATCTATGTTTATAAATTGAAGCTCTATTTTCTTCCCATGCCTCTAGTGGAATATCTTTCACATCTCTCTTTGGCGACTCTAACAATTGCCTTAATGGAACGTATCATTTGTTACCTTATTTTATAATTAACTGTGTGTACGACACCTGTCATACTCAAGGCTGAAACTAGGGTGAGAGTGGGCACTATGGGCACAAAATTTCAAGGGGTGCCAGAAAACTCTGTAATCAAAATAAATATTTTAAAAAAAATCTGAGACAAAACCCCCATGATGAACACAGTGTCAGAACTTTAAGTAAAGCCAGGATGGAACAGGATCAGAATTAGGGTGAGGCGGGGGGGGGGGGGCAGCAATGTGCTAGGACAGGGTTGGATATGCCTTCACTTAAAATACTCATATTGTGTTCATGATAGATTTTTTAAGATAGTCTTTATTTTTCAGAACAGGTTTAGATTCACAGTGAAATTTAGTGAAAGAACAGAGTTCCCATATATGCACTGCCCCCATGCAAACATGGCCTCTGCACTATCACCATCCCACACCCAAGTGGTTCATTTGTTCCAAGTGAGGAACCTCCATTGGCACATCCTTCTCACTCAAAGTTTCCATTAGGGTTCACTCTTAGTGGTGTACATTGTGAATTTTGACAGCCGTATAATGATGCATATCCATTTTAGTTCCTGACAGAGAATTTTCACTGCCTTAAAAACTGTGCTCTATTCATCCCTCCCATCCCCCCCCAATACCACCCCAGCAAACACTGATCTTTTTACTCTTTTCATCGTTTTGCCTTTTCCAGAATGTCATAGAGTTGGAATCATATGGTATGCAGCCCTTTCAGACTGACTTCTTTCACTTAATAATACACATTTATGCTTCTTCCATGACTTGTCATAACTTCACAGTTCATCTCTTTTTAGTGCTGAGTAATATTCCTTTGGCTAGATATCACACAGTTGATTTATCCAATATATTGGCTTAGGTTTTTCAAGACACAGAACCAATAGGCAATATGTACATATATGTATATATGTATGGAGAGAGAGAGATAAACTTATTTTATGGAATTAGCTCATGTGATTATGGAGGCTGAGAAGTCCCAGGATCTGCAGTCAGCAAGCTGGAAACCTAGGGGAGCCAATGGTGTGGTGCCAATCCAAGTCAGAGGCTAAAAGCAGGCAAGACTGTCCCAGTCTGAAGACATGTGGAGAATGAATTGGTTTTTTTTTTTTCAGTCTTTTTGTTCTATGTGGGCCTTCAACTATCAAATGAGGTCCACTCTACCAGTTCAAACAATCTCCAGAAACACACACACACACACACACACACACACACACACACACACACACTAAAATAATGTTTTAGCAAATATCTGGGCACACTGGGGACCAATCAAGACACATATCCACTTACCTACTGAAGGACATCATGACTGCTTCCAAGTTTTGATAATTCTGAAGGAAGTGGCTATAAACATCTATATGGAGGTGTTTGTGTGGACGTAAGTTTCCAACTCCTTTAGATAAGTAAAAGCCAAGAAGCATTTCTGTATGGTAAGATGATGTTTGGTTGGGGCGCCTGGGTGGCTCAGTCCTTGAGCATCTGCCTTCAGCTCAGGTCATGATCCCAAGGTCCCAGGATCGAGCCCCGTATTGGGCTCCCTGCTTGGTGGGAAGCCTGCTTCTCCCTCTCTCACTCCCCCTGCTTGTGGTCCCTCTTTAGCTGTGTTTCTGTCAAATAAAATCTTAAACAAACAAATAAGAGTATATTTAGTTTTCTAAAAGACTTACAAACTGTCCTCCAAAGTACCATTTTTATATTCCCACCAGCAACGAACAAGAGTTCTTATTGTTTCATATCATCACAGATTTTTGCACTAATTTTGATATTTTAAAAATTTCAGGAAAACATTATTTATCTTGATCACTGATTTTTCTGGTGATACCTTAAACTTGAAGCCCAAGAATAGTCCTTCCTCATCCACCCAGTCCTGGCCCTGGGCTTGGCTCCTTTAGGGTGGAAACCATGTCTTCCTATTATTTTTAAAGGAAATCTGGCAAATAGAGTAGTTAGTAAAGTACCTGACATACAGTAAGTGCTCAATAAATGTTAGCCATAGTGTTATTATGTGCTTCAAATAGTACCTTCGAGACTTACCTGAACATAGTACATGTTTGCTGAATGAAGTATGGCTTCTTATACAATTAAAGTGTCCTCTATACTTTCATGTATTTTAAAAGCATGTTATTATCTGTTTTGTCAGATATTATCTGTTTTTAGCAGATTTGGTGTTTGGGGCCTGTCCATATTCTTACATTTACCTCTCACATTTCAAAAATTGGAAAGGAATTCTGCTGTTTTTAGGTAGTAAATGCTTCCACTGAGTCCTAGATGAGAAAAAGAAAATATTTTCTATTCAGGTTGGAAAAAAACCCTGGTTTCCTTTGCCTTTCTTTTTATTGAGTTCAGTGCAGATATGCATTTGCTCTGGGATTCTACTGGTGATTAAAATAACATTATGAGTCAATAAAAAGTACACTAGGCAGTGTCACTTACACATGGCTACATGCCACTGTGCTTATTTTCTATTTCAGGTTCAAAAACTAAAGTGTAATTCAGTAGTGACTTTAGGGTTTGCTCTAATGTTTTCATCAACTCTAGCTTTATTGACCAGCATTTATTTCTTCTAGGATTTTCCTCACATCCTAGAGTCATTGAAATGTTGATCCAAATGACTTAGAAGATTTCAACTGCTGGCAAATTACAGAATTACAATTCCTAACATCAAAATAGCCATGAACTAAAGTAGCTCAGAATGTAAACAATGAGGACAAGAGAACCTTGTGAAACAGTCTGTGGAAATGCCAGGAGAAACACTGTCCATCTGAACAGGATAGCCACTGATATCTTTGTGACTATGCCAAGAAGTAATTCCAGAAGTTCTCACAATTGTGCAAGGAAGGCGTTTGATTACCTGCTTTTGAACAGCTGTCAGTTGCCAACATAAGGAACCAGATCATGTACAGTGAAATTCCTACTCAAGTCAAGCACACATTTTTTGTTTCTACTCATTGATATATCTCCCAACCTAACTCAAAGAAATCATGTGTGCATCAAGGGCTAAAACTGGTGTCTTATCTTAACATTTTTCTGCCCCCAGGAGGGGAAGAAAGGCCAGCACCAAAATCCATGTCAGTAGTTTTTTTGTGTGAGTCATTGAAGCAACTCAGTTAACTCTCTTTCACCTCGCCCCCGGAAAATGTGTTGAGTTGTGGCCAGTGGGAAAGCTTCCCTCAGTTGTGAGTGCGAAAAGGAACACAGCTAACAAGGGCAGCATGGAGTCGGGGCTGAGCTCACCATATGTGAGTACTGCTCTATACAAGTGTTTTATCAGACAGGCAGGTATGTGCTAAAAAATTTAAGACTTTATATATTTCATACCACCATTAACAGGCAGCAATTGACATTTACTGAGTTCAAACAATCCACTGATTTAAAACTTAGTCGATTTACTCTGAATATTTTATTTTTATTTTTTAAAAAATATTTTATTTATTTATTTGACAGAGAGAAACACAGCGAGAGAGGGAACACATACAGGGGGAATGAGAGAAGCAGAAGCAGTCTTCCCGCCGAGCAGGGAGCCTGATGCGGGGCTTGATCCCGGGGATCAGGACCTGAACCAAAGGCAGACACTTAACGACTGAGCCACCCAGGCGCCTCTACTCTGAATAATTTAAGCCTAATGTTAGTAGAGGACCCCAGAGAAGATGGCATGCTGAATTGTATTTTGTTTTAAGAAAAGCCAGCTGAAAAGGCAAAAAAAAATTCATAATGTTAAGTGATCCAGCATCTCTACACAATGGAAAGGGTTGAAATGCTTTCGAAGCTGTCTGTTCCTTTTGAAGAGTCCCTTCTGCTGCTCATTTGCCCCTGTTACTAAAGAAACAGCCATCCTGTGTTGAAATGTTCAGTTGGATTATGGCTGTCACAAAGTATTTTTTAGCAGTATATCGCTTACCTGTGGGGGATTCAGCTCTGCACATGCTGGGACCACCTAAAGCTTTTTAACTATTTTGACGTGTACATTAAGATTTCCAATATTTTGGGGCACCTGGGTGTCTCAGTGGATTAAGTATCTGCCCTGGGATCAGGTCATGATCCCGGTGTCCTGGAATCAAGCATCGCTTTGGGCTCCCTGCTCAGCTCAGAGCCTGCTTGTCCCTCTGCCTGCTGTTTCCCCTGCTAATGCTCACTCTCTCTCTCATCTGTCAAATAATGAATAAAATCTTCAAAAAAAAAAAAGATTTCTAACTATTTCATCCTAAGAGTCTATGTCTTCTAGAAGGCAAAATATCTAAAATGGATATAAATTAGTAAGACAGTGTGACCAAATGTTTAGGCACTCCTGCAGAGATTAAAATCAACACTTTTACATTCCATATACTGAAAATTCAGAAATTCCACATATTCCAGTGTCAAAATGTATGATATGATAAATTATAGCCCAGAGAAGGGAGTCATCCTGCTGTGAAGTATTAGTCCAGAAATCATAAAGAAAAACATGGTAGACAAGGAGGTTTTCACATTGACCAAGTGGCTATCATGGAAAGCAATAGTAAGCACCTAAAGCATATTCTGGATTATTTGATAGAAGTTAGAAGGACAGACATCTTGGCAAGGCAGATCCTATTTTATTCACTCTTCAAAGAAGAGTCTTTCCAGCCCAATGATATGTCATGGGATTGAACAAATTGGCATTTGCGGTTATCAAAAGGATGCCTGCCACCTAGAGAGACACGTGAGTTTACTGTCAGTGGCTGGCTGTCAGCGGCCTTTCTGATCTTGTTGCCATGGAAATTGACATTAGATAGGTGGGGAGAGGGGGAGTTATAGGTTGCATTCTTATTTCATTATTTCAAATAAGATGTTTGAACCTTTTGCCTTCTTTGCACCCATCTGAAACTGGTTTCCCTGGTAACAGAATCAGGGATGTCACCCCCACCGCCCCACCCCCCGCCAAGAGCTGAGAGCTCTTTCTTTGCTGATCTCAGAAGACAGCACTGAAGAGGAGGGCCAGCAAGGCTATGATTCCTGGGATCAGGCAAGGGGGTGTAAGGAAGAAAAGGAATTGGAAGTCACCTGAAATTCGCAAGGTTTAAAAAAATATATAAATGAGGTTTTCTTTAATTCAGGATCTAGTCAATCGAGTAAAACAAATATCCAGGTGGAAGGCTGCCACCAATTTTAAAAACTGTCATCACATGAGGTAACTACCTAAACCTCAATGGTCCACACAACTCCTCTCTCCATAGCTCAGACAGCCTGCTCATGCATTTTCATATACATTATGCTTGCTTTTCTTAAAGGGAACAAAATGGAAAAAGAAAATTCTAGGCAAGGACTCATTGGGTCCTCTCTCCCCATAGATCAGTGTTTTCACATCCAAAGTGGTTTGCTTTCCGAGGGACTATAAGTTGTTCTTAAAAGGATTTTTACTGCAGAGAGGTGTATGTTCAGTAAAAAATGTGGTAGAACTAAAATGGTTGGTCTGCCTTAAAAAATAATAATACACAAGAAACCATAGGGGAAAGGAAAGAGCGGCCATTAAACTAAACTATTAAGAATAGTTGCACTTTACATTCCAAATGTGGAGTTATGTATCAGGGCTATTAAGATTGTAGAGGGCTGTGCAGTGGATTCAGTAGAATGGCCATGTAAATTGAAAAGCAAACTAATGTCTCTTCAAGCTCGGGAAACCACAGAAGGCATTTACTCCCAAGTGGAAACCTCTAGGCAATCAACCAATGAATCACTCACCCAAAGAACCAGAGCTTTGTCTTTCTCATCAACTGTCTTTTATGCACAAGTAGGATATGGGTCACTTCATACAATATCAGAAAGAAAATGAGGAGGGCACAGGTTTCAGCATGTAGACCTTATTTGAGTGCTGATGGTTTGCATTATGGAAAGGGAGACAGTGTGTTCCTTCTTTAATTTTGCCATATAACATATTCCCATGAAATATTATACCCAAAATGCTTGATAAAAATAAAACTCTTGATTGAGACGCCTGTGTTGGGTGGAGGTTAACATATTTTACTTTTGTGCAAACAAGAAAGCCAACTACAGAAATGAAAAATATAGGTTTATAATACATTCATACCCTATGATCTAGCAATCCTATTCCTGAGATTATTCCAAGGAAATAGTTCAAAGGAGGAAGAAAGCAGTTCTGTATGTGAAGATGTTTAATGCAACACTAGTTATCAGAGCTAAAATGCGGTCAAAATAGTCATGCAACGTTGCAGAAGTAGTCTAATAAACAGTGCTGTGTCACTTGATGGCGCCAATAAAAAGAGCTGATGACAACCCAGAAATACGGGAAAGGAAAGGACTCAAGGTAGCTTAATGAGAAGAGCAGCATGCAAAATGGAGTGTGTGCTGTGTTCACATATGAATGAATGCCTGGGAAATACATCAAAAACAGAAGTATTAGGATGGAGATTTTTTTTCAATGCTTTGTTGCCCCTTCCTTCAATGATAAACATGTATAACTTGTATATACACGTGTGTGTGTGTGTGTGTGTGTTTACAGCAGTAACTTGATATTTGGACCCTTCCTGCCTCACTTTTGCAAGTGGTTTTGCACGTTGGTTGTTGCTTATTGCAGAGCAATTAAGCTGGGTTGTTACGCTGGTTGCTTCACTAACTACACAGAGTGAGGGAAATAGAGAAATAAGAGCATGTCCTGCTCACAACAATGACCACGTGTATCAAGATTTGCTGACACCCTGGGGAACCTGGGTGGTGCAGTCAGTTAAGTGTCCAACTCTTGGTTTCAGCTCAGGTCGTGATCTTAGGGTCTTGAGATGGAGCCCTGCATCAGGCTCTGAGCTTTGCACAGAGTCTGCTTGAGATTTTCTCTCCCTCTCCCTACTCCTCCCACTTGTGCTCACTCCCAAATAAGTAAATCTTGGGAAAACAACAACAACAACTGCCAACACCCTAACAATTAATGGACTAGGTAGAAACTGTGCAAGCCTTATAGCTCACTCCTTTTGGGTGAAATGCATTATAGAGCCTTTAACATGGCAAGAGATACACACCACCCAAACTCTAAAGATACTGAAACATACATTTTCGTCTTGGAGAGAATGTTCCAACTGATTCGTGTTCTAAAAAATGAAGGGAATCCTCCCAATCTAACCTATAATGTTAAAGTCCACTCAGTGCATAGTCAGCGTTTTTCCAGAGCGAAGAGTGGACAGACACCAGCTGTCAGCAGACGGTGACAGGGCAGCAGCTCCCCTCCCATGTGAACGTGCTGCAAAACAATTCCAAGTTTCTTTACAAAGTGCCTTTTCAGAAGGTGGTGTTTGAGCATGGTTATTTCTAGGGAAAGATGCCAGTGCAGAGGGTCCTGGGCACAGAGGCTTGACCTTGCAAGATACAGATATGCTTGAACTGACTGAACTGGAGTTACCAGTGACTATTTCAGTTATGAATGGGCAAGCTTTTGTTAAAGTCTGCCCGAGACCATCAGTTCATTGCCCAAGGCATTCACAATTAAAAGCCAGCTGACAAGGTCAATGGTCAGCTGAACTGGACCTCAAATAGCAAATAAAAGAAAAGCATGACCAATGCTATATTAAATTCTCAAAACAAAGTCTCAAAAAATAAAAAGCTGGAAATTCTTCAAAATTGTTTAGACATTTTCAAATTTGTTTAAGTTGTTAAATTCTCAGAAAATGGCATCTTGTTTAATCTCTTCAACAGTGATTTTATTTCAATTTTGTAGTTGGAGAAAAGGCCTGAGAGGGCCCAAGGTCATATCCAAATGATGAATCCATATCACACCTGGGATCTGTGCCCGATTCCAAACTTGGTGTCCTTCCAACACATCACAGTGCCCAGGAGGCTACTTCCGGTTCACATTCTCATTACAAGTAGGACATCACGCCTGCAACTACAAAAGAACCTTTGGTTTTAAACAACAAAAACAGTATAGAGGTAGGTTATAGTTCCCAACTTTTAACTCACTACTCTGGTTTACCACCATTGGGGTTTATAAATTACCTCTTCGAGGCAAGCAAAGGGTAATGGTGGAAAATAATGAACACATTTTCTTAATATTGAAAATAGAACACACAAGTTTATGTAACAGAAACCTACCCTGAGAAAAATCAGACATCCACTTTAGGTGTCGAAAAGAAGCTGGCAAGACTCTATGAAAGGTTTCCTAGATCTGCTAAAGGTACAGATACCATAAGGACTGGGATCGGATGGTCAATGAGCTGACCTCGTCAGGATCCTTTCAGAGAATGAATCTAAGCTCGCAAAACTAAATGGGAAAATGAGGTATCACTTATTGCCTAGCATTAGTAAATATTTTTTAGAGTAAGAACAATGTGGTTAACCTGAGGCAAACTAGCATTACCATGCTCTGCTGAGAGTAATATAAAAAGGCCTAGGATTTCTAGCAAGCAATTTGGCAGTGTATATCAAAAATCTGAAATAAAATTTTATCTTTTGATGCAGTAATTCCATTTCTTGGGATTAATTCTAAGGAAAGGAACAGAAGTAAGGAGAGAAAATTATATAAGAACATTTTCTTTGCAAGGATTACAACAGTATCTTAATGTTTGAAATAGCCTATACACCTAACAAATGAGAAATGAGCAAATTACAATAAATTCAACATTGTGAGTAAACTTTAATAAAGAAAAATAAAGTCAACTGACTTGCAAAAAAAAAAACCAACAAAAAACAAAAAACAAAAGAACCCTCCAAATAACCCAATTAAAAAATGGACAAAGGACATGAATAGATGTTTTTCCAAAGAAGACATACAAATGGCCAATAGATAGCATCACTATTAAGAGGAATAGAAATCAAAACATCAGGTGGTATTACCTTATACCTCTTGGGATGTCTATTATAAAAAAGACAAATGCTAGCAAGTAGGTGGAGAAAAGGGAACCCTTGGTGCATTTCTTGGTAGGAATGTTCACCAGTGCAGCTACTATGGAAAACAGTGTGGAGTTTCCTCAAAAAATTTAAAATACAACTATCATGTGATCCAGCCATCCCAATTCTGGGTTTATAACCAAAGGAAATGAAATGACAATCTCAAAGAGATATCTGTACTCTCATGATCAATGCATCATTGTTCACAATAGCCAAAGGATAGACACAACTTAAGGGTCCATTAGTGGATGAATGGATAAAGGAAATGTGAGACACACACACACACACACACACACACACACACACACACACACACACACACGACTACTGAGCCTTTAAAAAGAAGGAAATGCTGCCATTTGCAACAACATGGATGAGCCTAGAAGTCACTATGCTAAGTAAAATAAGTCAGAGAAAGACAATTGCTGCATAGTATGACCTATATGGGCAATTAAAAAAAAAAAAGAAGGTTGAACTCCTAGAGACAGAGTAGAATGGTGATTGCCAGGGTTGGGAAATAGGGGAAATAGGGAGAGGCTGGTAAAACGGTGCAAACCTTCCGTTTTAAGACTAACAAGGTCTAAGGATAACAACACTGCAGGTATGACTGAAATTTGCTGAGACAGTAGAACTTAAGTGTTCTCACTACTCCCCCCAAAATAAATACTGGAGGTGATAGATACATTAATTAGCTTGATGGGGGAAATCCTTTCATAATATATGCTTCTATCAAATCATTACATTATACATTTTAAACATCTAACAATTATTTTTGTCAATTATATCTTAAACTGAAAACAAGAAAAGAAAAAATGAGAAACTCATTATAAAACCACATGGATTAAGACAAAAGACTTTGCAATCTGACTCCAAACATTAGCTGTGTGATGTCCAGCTAGTTACTGCCTCTCTGTGTCTGTTTCCTTATCTGGTAAATGAGCATGAACCTAATAAGTACCTCACTGGGCTTTTCTGAAGACTGAGATAATAGAAAGTGCTCAAATGTCCTTGAGTGTTTGGTATTTCGAAAATACTCAGGTGTTCATTATTAATCAACAGATGTTCATTATTATTAATCATCTGTATTATATTGAACATAGTTGGTATGCAATTATTGTTTCTAAGAGGCACCATTATGGGCTTTATTTTCTTCTTTGTACCTTGCCATATTTTCCAAATTGAAATCAGAGATATATACTTTTCTGAATAAAAAAAAAAATGTCACGTGGGACCATCTGGAAGCCCTTGGCCCAGTGTCTGGCCCACCACAGTTTCCCCAAACCCTTGCTGGAATGGCACAGTGGGTTGTCCTAGGAAGCTAAGGCCAAATGAGTAATTTACATCCAAGACTGGTGAGAGCTGCCTGCCAACCCCTTACTGTTGGATTTGCTCAGGGCAGTGCCACACCCATAGCCTCCTCTGTCACCATCAGCAGACTCTTCCCTAGGCTCCTCTCACTGGAGTAATTTCCCCTCAGCCGCCAGCCCGGTGGCCACCTTACCATGGCCCGAGGTCATACCCTCAGTAAATGCTGGCGGCTTGACTGAATCTAATGATATGCTGAAGAATAAAAACATTCTATAAAGTCAGCATCTTATTGTTGTACACAAACTTGAAACAGTCTGTTTTGTGTTTTACTGTCATTTTAGTTCTAATCAATTTTCAAATTCAAATTTCAATTTTCAAAGAGCAATTTTTCACTTTTACTTGTGCATCAGCACTCCAGTTAAGCTTTCTCGAGGCTTCCGCTACATTAGGTCCTTACGGTAGGCTTTCCAACACTGACAGAAGACTCAGATAACTCAGATTAAATTATGGCTACGTGAAAAAAGGCAACTTTTTAAAGTACTCAATTTGCGTTTAGTTGTATTACAATATTCAGCTTCAAAAGTTAGCCTTGGGAGCAAAGACTAAGACAAGAACAGCCACCTTGAAACAGTCAGTCTTGTGTTTTATTGGCATTTTAGTTCTAATCCTTACCCCCAAAGCTTCAAAGACAGGAGACTTCCAGCGTTCAGAGACTATGAATACACTCTAAGTTTTTGAAAACACCGACGGCTCTGGTGTAAAGATCATTGCTCTAAATGAGCAGTTCTCAAAGTGAGGTCTCCAGACCAGCTGCCCCAAGATCAACTAGGAAGCTGGAGAAATAAAAATTCTCAGATCCCACCCAGATTTACTGACTCGAAAACTAAGAGATGGAGACCCAGAAATCTGAATCTATCCCTCATGGTGATTCTGATGCAGGATCAAGTTTGAGAACAACTTTTCTAGAAATATGAACCCAACTAACTAGCATTTAACTGTTTTTAGTGCCAGGACAAAATATGAAGCTGGAGCTTTGGTTGCCTGGAGAGTAAATTCCCCAGGGCAGAAAATAACCCTTACCCAAGCTTCATCTTGCTCAAAGAAGCCCACGATTGCGGTGATCTGACAATTTCATTGCTGAGCGAACAGTGAAGAGAGGATATCCGAGGAGAAAAAAAAAAATCCACGGATCTGGATCAGAGTGGAGGGTTTGAAATGTCATCACTCAGTTTCAAGCTGATGAGAGGCAGCGGTCTCCTGATGGCATGAAGCAGCATGCTGAAGGCAAGAATTTGATTTCTCCAATTTGCTGGAAAACTCATTTTGGAAAGTCACAATCTCCGTGTGCTATTAGCACAAATGCCATTTTTTAAATCCCTGTATAAATGCTCTATGGCTTTAAAACCAGATGCTACTGACCGGTCATGAAATCTTTAAAAAAAAAAAAAAAATTAGGCCATCAAAAATGCCATCTCTCAACCACTGGGAAGATTATAATTTATGTCAAACACTTCCCTACCACCTGGCAAATAGCATGAACGTTAAAAAGAAATGTTAATTATCATATTGATGAAATATTTTGTCCTTATTATAAGTGCTAGGAACATCTAGTTACCAAAAGGCATTCCAAACCCAGTCTAACTAGGATTTCAATTTTTACTCAGCAAACTTCAATTCCATGGAAGAGCCAGAAACCCACATTCAAGGTGCAAAGACTGCAAGTGACAGAAAACCAAGATTAAATACATCCAGGGATAATGACGATCATCTCCTAACATTTTTATACGTGAAACTACCTAGCACAGCTCTGGGCACATACAGGTGATCAATGTCTAGTTGAATCTGAATTTACGGAAACTGAATCTGAATCCATATTCAAGGCATGGGGTATACCAACATTTGGCTTCCCAGGATTTCAACAACCCCATGATTCCAGGCTCCTTGAGGACAGGAGTGTGACTGCTAATTTCAGAGTTCAAGAAGAAATCACTTTAGCACTCACATCCTTCAGTTGTGAGACCGTTGTCACTCAGTCCTGCTTCACATGCCTGTTTCTGTTCCCCAAGACTCAGAGAAGCAAGCAAGACTACTGTATCATTCCCATTTTACGAGTAGGGAAGCAGTTGTCCCTGCCATTCCCCAAGATTCCAAACACCCTGAGCAGAGAAGGGCTAGCCCCAGAATGCCTCTTCCCGGACCACACCAGCAAATGGAAGTTGTTTCATCAGATTCAAGATAATCGATGAGCTGTAAAGTCTAGACCCTCTGAAAATTCTCACTAGAGAAATATCAGAAGCTTGGGAAACAAGAAAACTCAGAAGGAAAAAAATGCACCCACAGAAAACAGGACTACTTCTTTAACCCAGAGTCCTTCCAAATGTGCCCCCTCTTCTTGATGGGCACACAGTTCCACAGCAAGCAGGAGACCCCACTCCCAGTCTCCCATGTGACTGAGCCCTAGCTGTTAGAAATAATGACCAGATTCTTAACTCACCTATTGGCAAGGACATCTTTTTCCTTGGACTTTCCCCACTGCTGCCTGGAAGTGGGGGCAAGGGAAGCAAGGATGAAAACCCAGAGCTACACTGCTGACCTGGATCTCTAGGGGAGACACAAACCCGTACTTCATTATAGAAGGAAGGGATGAGAGAGAAATCAGCCTTAGTAATCAGAGCTTTGCCATTCACTTCATGAGAAGAGAAAATATTTAACAAACTCTCTGCACAAACAAATATTATTTTGGCAAAAAGCAAACAAAATAATGTTAAATGTATAAAAATGAGAATGGATAACAAATGAAAAATATTAAGACAGACTGCCAACAACTTGCTGGATCCTAAAAAATAAGAACATGAAAAATTCCTTGGGTGCTATTTTTAAATAGCCAGGAAACACGGTTTAAAAATATTAACCATTCGTTTCTAAAATATAACAGCAAATAATAGGTATACGAAGAAATGAGCCTTTTTTGGGGAGGAAACATGCACATAAAAGCCCAGGGTTATGGGTTTCATCTAATCAAATGAATACAAGCTTGTCCACCAAGAGGAAGACCAGACTAATGAGAGATCGCAATGGCTAGAAGCTGTGAGGAAAGCCTTAATGAGAAGAACAGGGCTCAGTGCTGGGCATGACTGGCTCAGGTCAACCCCTATAATAAAGTAAGTTTAATGAGACAAAACCAGTTGGCATCCCAGCTTTCTTTTATAGGTTAATGAATTCCACATCTATCTTTACACTAAACATAAGTCACCCACATCCTGAGATGTGACACTTGGCAAGGGAGACACTAAAGATTTGAAGATGCTGGACTCTCCCGGAGAAGAGAACATTCTGTCTCCCTGTGAATCACCAAGAAAAAGCAGAGCTTTAATTTATGACCTCCAATCACAGGAATATCTTTAAAAAAACATGAATCTTGGTGAAGTTATTTTAGCTTCCCAGATGAAAGTGTGATGAGTTAACTGTCAGGTACTGACTATTCCTAGTCTTGAGTTCCCACAAAGAAGTGTTGATTAGGTTCCAGGGCAGTGTGAGTCCACAAGCAAATCTATTTGCAAAGTCAAAAGTGCATGCTTCAACTTCCTATGCAAATGTGTGGACTCTGCTTAAAAAACCCACATGAATGACCCCAAAGCTTTGATAAAAACAAAAAAGGAAAAGGAAAGAACACTTATTGGTACTAAAGCCTTTACTGTAATAAACCAAATATATTTACAATTTATACAAATGTTTAACCTTCAACAAAAATACAAAAAAACATTTCACAAGATGCAAAACCAGGAAACAAGTTCATTGGAGACAGCACTGCTCTACCAAGCACAGAACGTGAGAGGAACAGGAAGGTAACCTTGGCAGATCACACACACAGACAGGAACAGGCTCTGCCCACACCCCTTGGCCCCTCTGTCCACTCTGCCTCGGCGCTCCGTTTGGTCTAGGTAGACAGGTGACCTTTAGCTGATGGATCCGTCGCCTCCTCTTTGTAGACTCAGAGTAGTTTCGTGTCAAGGTTTGGAAACAGGTTTTCGTGGTTTTTTTTTTTTTCCTTTTAAAGTTACAGCTTTTCTATTTCTACAAATTCTCAAAACATTTTGGCCCGATTCAACTATAAACATTCAAACCACATCATGTTTTCAGTAGATGACTTCGTAGACTGTGGCCTTCTTGTCCCCTGAGCCAGTGACTATGTATTTATCATCCACAGAGATGTCACAGCTAAGCACCGACGAGGACTCTTTGGACTGGAAGAGAAAACAATGGGAGCGGGTTTAATGGGAGCAGAGATGCTCAGGGGCCCTGCTCCTCCCTGAGGCGCCTTCACTTCTAGAGTCATGGAGAATGCCCGGGTCAAACAGTCATTCTGGGCAAGGAGCACTGACTTACTTACCTGGAATATACTAGCTCCATAGGGGGTCCGCCAGGCGTTGAGGAGGTTGTCTTTGCCAGTACTCACAAACCATTTACCTAGAGTTAGCAAAGGAACGTGGAGGTGAGCCAAGGTTAAAATTCCTCCTGTACTATTAGCAACCTGGACTCCATCAAACTCAGAGCCTTTCTAATCATGAACTATCGTGTCTAAGGGCTTGGGCTAGGAGGGGAGTGGAGAGAGTAGGTTTTACTCCGGTTCCGCTGTGAACCATCTGTGCTCTTGGGTTTTGTCTAAGCAGTGGCAGGGACCATCAGCCCCACGAGCCACCGGATACACTTCGAACAGCATCACACCCAGCACACAATGGGTCATCAAATAGTGAATGGATGAAGCTGCTGTCCTTTTAGTCTGTTTCCTCATGATGAAATGCGACTAGGAAGGATTAACGATGATCTTAAGTAAAATACCAGACATGATATATAGCACACAGAATGTACTCAGTGACTAATCACTATTCATCCTTCCAACCATCTCAAGAATACTGGACTCCATGTGAACTTCTCTCTTCATCTTCACCACAGGGTGTAACATTGTGGGACAAGCTGAGTACGCCCTTCTCTGATCCTAGTTCCCTATCCTGCTCAGTCCGTAAGAATTTCTAATGTGGCTACCCCAAGCTCCTGTCCCCCTACAGAGTGGTAACTAATTGCCCTCTACCTCTACCCTAGACTCTGTGCTTAAAAAAAAAAAAAAATCCCAATCAAAACCTTGTATTGTCAACTGCATCCTCTGCTGACTTTTTTTTTTTTTTAAGATTTTATTTATTTGTTTGACAGAGACAAACACAGCCAGAGAGGGAACACAAGCAGGGAGAGTGAGATGGGGAGAAGCAGGCTTCCCACTGAGCAGGGAGCCTGATGTGGGGCTCGATCTCAGGACTTCAGGATCATGACCCAAGCCCAAGGCAAATGCTTAATAACTGAGCCACCGAGTCGCCGCCCCCGCTGACTTTTCTCACATTTGGAAAACAGGATGAAATGGACATCACTATATGCTGAGGGACATAGTAAGACAGTAGAATTACTGCATCCAGTCGCTCAGAGAACATTTTTTCCAGACATGATCTCCACTGTATTTTTTTTAGAAGTATTTTCCATTGAGGCCATTGGCGTCCTCCAGTTTCCTTTCAGCTCAACTCACCGCAATAAGCAAATTTTAGGGATAGCACACAGCTCTCATGGAGATGCAGCTGGTACTTGTCCGGCTTATTGACGTGCAGAACTTCCACATTGCTGCTCTCCATGCCCACCGCCAGCCACTCCCCAGTTGGGCAGTATCCAAGGGAGAAGATCTGTAGGAAGCAGAACAGGCTCGCTGGTGATTTTGCCCAATAAACCGAGACGTGAAATGGCAACAAGAAATGGGAGGAAAACAGCAAGAAGAGGGGATGTAATGAGCAGACTCTGGACTGCAGTACAGTCCCCAGGACGAGAGACCAAACAAATGCGGACCAGCCAAATGTTAAACACCTTTATGAAAACAGAGAGAAAGCTTGGAATACATACACCACATGTGCTGATATTATCCTTTTAAATGATTGTTTAAGTTTACTTATTTAAGTCATCTCTACCCCCATTGTGAGCTTGAACTCAGGACTCCGAGATCAAGAGCCACATGCTCCACCGGCTGAGCAAGCCAGGTGCCCTAAGGAATTATTCTAATAATAATAATGACATCTGTGTGTACGTGTGTTTAAACAAGGTCCTTGTCTTTTTCAGATACTAACTGAAATGCTGGTGATGAAATGATGCATGTCTAGGATTTACTTTAAAATAATCCAGCGTTTGGGGGCAGGGGTGATACAGGAGACGGTTCACAGGTTCCCAACTGTTAAGCTGGCAGACGAGTGCTGTTTATTGACACGTCTCTGTACTTCCAGATATGCTAGGACATTCTCTGCACTCATATATATCTGAAATTTTCCATAGGAAGTTTTTGTTTGTTTTTAAAAGGCAGACTGAAAACAGTATGTTAATTCATACTGGGAAAAGGGCTGGAATGAGAAAGACTCTCAGAAACTCCACAAAAGATTAACAGGGACATGAAATGCAGCAACGTGCACAGCCATATACAAGTAATGATCAAAAGAACAATTCCACCCACAGAAGACACTTAAAATGTCACTGTCTTTCCCAAAACAAGTCTGGATTCAGACGCTGGCCATCTAACTCATCTCCACAATCCACAAAGTTGCCATTTCGTATCATTTCAAACCTCCAACAATCTAGTCAGCCACGAGTCCACTTTCCCAGGGATGAATAATAAAATGGACATTCACAGAGATACCGCTGCATTTTCGTAAGCTCGCGATACAAGGGAAATGAATTAACTTTCAGAGCTGTTGTGATTTTTCTCGAATCCTAGTGCTAACCCGGCCTATTTTCCAACCTCTCTTTTTACATGTGAATCAAATAATCACCTCTCACTCCCACACTGGACGATGAGAATATGTCCCAACAGGTCAAACCGTAGGTTCTTGACCAAACAAGTTCCTTCAACGAACTCGTACATAAATAAAAGTAACAGGTCTTAACCAATAGGGTTTTAGAAACAACTAAGCATTTCAGGGACATTTTCTGTCTGTCCGTGTGGGTTGTTTCTGTTTTAAGTCGGCATCTCAAAGTCACGGCTTGTGCCTTGTTCTTAACTGCGGTGGGGTGTGAAGGACACCAGCCAAGGACCACGTCAGACTCCCCCCGGGGGGGTGTGCAGGGAGAAGCCCGTACCTGCGAGGTGAAGTCGTGCTGCTGCAGCTGGCGCCCCTCGCGCAGGTCCCAGGACCTGACCGTGTTGTCCAGGCCGCCCGTCCACAGCTTGGTGCCGTCGTTAGAAATGTCAATACAGCTGGCCCCGTCTGTGTGGCCCTGGAATTGCCTGATAAAACAAACCAGATTGAATAATGATTTCCTGCCAGAGCTCAAGGTAAACACTGTTGTGTTGTTAGTTTTGGACTCGATGTGTGTGTGTCGTCTCTTCGGTGTCTGCTGATGTGCAAGATCACACGAACCTTCCCCTGAGGAGGAAACGGCACCTGCAGATTTTTCTTTTCTTTTTTCGTGGTCCAAGTGCTAAAGACATGGAATGCCACTTTAGGTCATCACATGGGAGAAGTTAAATACGCTCCTACAGCTATACTTACAAATCTGTCTGGAAGGGAAAATTCCTCCCAGGTCTGGAAAAGTGTTTGAGTGTTAAAGGGGGCGGAAAAAAAGGACAAACACACAGAATCCCGAGTATATTCTGTAAAGAAAGATGGAGGCCTACATCCCGACATTACGCGCTCGGGGTCCATGAGTGAATCCACAGGGCAATGCCCTTTATGGCAACAAAGCATGAGCTCATGTATTTACTCAACCTTGCTTTCTGGATTAGAAAGAGCCCCGCATTAGGAAATCTGGACTCCTGGAGACAAAGGGTCACGCTGGCCTGACTCAGGGGCCAGCATGAGACGAAGCTAATTGCTGAGGCTGACCTATGGGCACCTCAGTGGGGAACCTGCCTTGAAGCTGAGCACAAGGTTGTTGTCTTCAAGGGAACTCTGGTTCAATCAGACAACACTACCAAAACCGATCAACCAACAGGGGTTTGCAGAGTACAGATGCTCTGCCAGGCCAAAGGCAGGGGGCGGGGGGGGTTGCTGACCGAGAGGCCAAGGTGAGCCACCGCAGGGCTGGGGATCTGTGGATCCAGATCTGGTTTTGCATACCAAGAGACAGCCAGTAGGGACGTGACTAAAATAGGCCCAATAAGTCTGGTGAGCCCGGAGGGATGCATGACAGTGGCTCGGGAATTTCAACACCCGAAGTTGCTAGGTCTGTCCTTCCTCTAGGTTCCCCTCACCTTATTGTTCCCACAGAACTCCAAACTTTTAAACGGAGCTTAGAATTTAAAGACCATGGAAGACAAGACAAAAGCACCACTCGCCATGAATTCTGAGACAAGATGAGAACTATCACTTCAAAACTGTTCCTCAAAAAGCTATTCTGAATGTCCATCTTAGTCCTCTCTCCCTCACATGCCCGACTGTCCCCACCCCATCCTATGCACGCATACCCCAACCAGCCCCACTTTCCTCCGAGACTCCCCACAGGTCACACAGGACTGCTGAAGTCAGATCTGTCTTTTGAAAGTTCTGCTATTCCTTTCCTCAAACTTTTATTCCTTGACTACAAATGCCTTTCTCTGCAGGCTTCAGGCTCCTAGTGGGTGCTCCTCCATCCCTCTGCCCACACATCTCGGCGCTGCTCCCAGGCTCCCAGAAGGGAGGTGCAGACCCACGTGCTGGGTCTTGGTCGATACCGAGATACTCAGCCGACTCTATGCCGTCTCACACAGAGCAGCCGTTATCTACGTGTGGTCAATCCAAAGTGAGCAAGACATTCGTAAAGCACTATCCCCATTATATCCAGCAGGTGTTTACTCCCGGGGGGGCCGAAAGAGTGCCCCAGCTTGTCTCCCCCACACCTGACTGTGTGAGCCTGGCAGGCCGACTTAACCTTTCTGTGCCTCAGGTTCTTTACCTATAAAATTGGAATGATAGCAGTGCAGACATTAAATGGACTCATATTTGAAAAGCCCTCAGAGGGCGCCTGGGTGACTCAGTGGGTTAAAGCCTCTGCCTTCGGCTCAGGTTATGATCTCAAGGTCCTGGGATCGAGGCCAGCATTGGGCTCTCTGCACGGCAGGGAGTCTGTTTCCTCTGTTCTCTCTGCCTGTCCCTCTGCCTACCTGTGAGCTCGCTCTCTCTCTGTCAGATAAATAAATAAAATCTTAAAAAAAAAAAAAAGAAAGAAAGAAAAAGAGAAGCCCTTAGAATTAAAATTTTTAAAGTGCTATGTATTGAGTTTTTTGTTTTTTTAAGAAGAAGGAAAGAAAAAAAAACAACAACAACAACAGCAAACCTTGACTCAGCTAAATGTTTGAAGGGACTGTCAGCTCCAGCTATGTGTGTCCATTCTGCTCATTCAGAGCTGCCCCGAGCATGACAAGAGAAAAATAACTGCCACCGTGCCAGCCACACACAGGGACAGAGCCAGTCTTGGTGACACTGACTGGATTCCTATGGAGAAGGTCTGCAGGGAGACTAAGTTACTGTAATGACTTCCAACAGCCATCCCTTCACTCTGGCACATGGACCCAGAGCATCACAGGAGCCCTGCTAAATCATACACCAGCCTACCACTTTCCAAGCAAAGATAATAGGGAACAAAAAAGTGGAACACAAGCTAGCTTTACCTGGGATGTTTAACTAGTGCTTCCTTTTGTAAAGACTTTTCTTTAACAACTCTGGGCACTCTGACAGCAGCAGAGTTAAGGAGTCGGCCAGAGCCAAGGAGAGACACAGGGGGGCAGGACAGGGCTGCCATGACAGTTAAGAGGACAGATTGCAGGAAGCCAGGCTCATTCCTGGGTGGAATGACCCCTGGACAGTACTGATGTAGTTACTGAGAAACATGCACACTTTAAAACCATTTTGTGGGTGAAGTTCATGGAATCTCCCTCTTTAAAAAAACAAAAAAAATTTAAAAATAAATAAATAAATAAATAGATAAATAAATATTTATTTGACAAAAAGTGTGCACTCCCAAGCAGGGACGTAGCAGGTAGAGGAAGAGGGAGAAGTAGAGTCCCCACGGAGCAGGGAGCCAGACTCGGGGCATAATCCCAGGACCCTGAGATCATGACCTGAGCTGAAGGCAGATGCCTAACCATTTAAGCCACCCAGGTGCCCCTGCAGTCTCCTCTTCTAATGTCCCTCTGTTGATTTCCTGTTATCATTTATCACTTGGCTCCTGTTTCCCCAACAAGGTTCTAACCAAAAAGCACCTAGTATCACCTAGTATCAAGGACCTCTGTGCCGCATGGAATCCATGGTACATATGCTGCCCCTCGGCAAGAGTCAGGAATATTTTTTGGAACAAGTCTGGCATCTGTAAGTGGATAGAGAATGGGGATGTTGGGGAGGTAAAAAGAAAGTGTGGGGGACACCGGGCATGGCGGTAGGCTATAAGCCCCCCAGAGGGCAGTGTCACAGTTTTGTCTTAATACTCCCAAATACCTAGAGCTCCAAGTCGGGCACACAGGCAGCTCCTCACATGGGCTGAAAGCCTGGGGGCAGCCCGAAAAGCAGGAGGCCTTCAGGCGCAGGTACCCAAGGAGGGAACCGCCACCCTTGAAAACCACAGCTGCTCACCTCACCAGCGTCTGGTTGTGCAGGTCCCAGACAGCAATGTTACCGTCACTGCAGCAAGAGAAGCAGACCTTGGAGTCGGGGCTGATGGCCAGGGCGTAGCACGCGGGGGCCGAGGACGTCAGCTCTGCCTTGATGCGCGGGGTCGGAGCCGCCAGGTCCCAGATGGACAGAGTACTGGCCTCGCCTCCCACGATGAGGGTGCAACCGTCAGGGAGTAATTTGCAGGAACGGATGTAGTTATCCCTGTTCTGTGAAAGAAACATAAGTCAATTGCTCTGATGCATGATCAAGCAGTAACAACACCACACTCTCTAACTGCTCTCTTGGTTTTTGACTTAAAAAGTGGTATTTCACGGACACCAGCAAAGCAAGAGTTCTGCAGCAAAGACTGGGATCCAACTTTAATTTTTCCCCTTTGAAACAGTCAACAAAACAAACTCTGAGGCTTACTCATGGGCAAACACTTAGATGGAACTTTCCTGACATCCAGTTTCCTGCTGAGTAGAAAGAATCGAAATGATCAGGGGGTGCGAGGTATGAGTGCACATACTTCTCTGTGAAGAAACCACTTTTCAAAGCTAGTTTATCAATCTCTGACCTCATCACCCTCCCTCACTGACTATTTGGAAAGTGCAACTACAGGCTGGTTTTCGTTACTCTTAAATCTCTACGTAAGTCTTGTGCTAACTCTTCATTAGTCATGGGGATCCTTATTAGGACTTTAAGAGAGCTGCTTCCTCAAGGGGTAACAAGGCTTCTGCCATATTCAAGCCTCTCAGTCCAGAGAAATTGATAGAAGAGGGCATCTCTCTATCAAAACCAACACATACTGAAAAAGGAAGGTGGGAGGGGCACTTGGGTGGCTCAGTCAGTTAAGTGTCTGGATTTCAGCTTGGGTCATGATCTCAGGGTTGTGGGATCAAGCCCTCCACTGGACCCTGTTGCTGGGCATGGAGCATGTTGAAGATTCTTTCTTTCCCTCTCCCTCTATCCCCACCCCTTAAAAAGGAAAAAAAAAAAAAAAAAAAAAAAAAGGAAGGTGGGACCTAAAATCTAAAATGACCCTCCCCTCCCTAAAAGAAATACCTGCTCTCCCTCGACCCAAATAAATAGAACTGAAGTTTTTCCTAGGCTTTGACCATGGCCTATTATTCAAAGACAAGAGGGCGCCTGGGTGGCTCAGTGGGTTAAAGCCTCTGCCTTCGGCTCAGGTCATGATCTCAGGGTCCTGGGATCGAGGCCCACATCGGGCTCTCTGCTCGGCGGGGAGCCTGCTTCCTCCTCTCTCTCTGCCTGCCTCTCTACCTGTGATGATCTCTCTCTCTCTGTCAAATGAATAAATTAAATCTAAAAGAAAGAAAGAAAGAAAGAAAGAAAGAAAGGAAGGAAGGAAGGAAGGAAGGAAGGAAGGAAGGAAAGAAAGAAAGAAAGAAAGAAAGAAAGAAAGAAAGAAAGAAAGAAAGAAAGAAATGTCAAAGACAAGGAAAAGCTTTAGGCATATAAATTTCAAAAAAGGTGACGAGGGTCACAAAATACTGCTATTACAGAATGTCAGCTTCTGTTGAAACATGTTGAAATTTCATTAAGGGAGATCTTTTAAAGTTATTTGATTAAAAAGTAAATCAATAACTACTTTTAAAAAGGGGGAGAGGGAGGCTTCTGTATTTCAAAAAACACTGCTTGGGGCGCCTGGGTGGCTCAGTTGGTTGGGCGACTGCCTTCGGCTCGGGTCATGATCCCGGAGTCCCGGGATCGAGCCCCACATCGGGCTGCCTGCTCGGCGGGAAGCCTTCTTCTCCCTCTCTCACTCCCCCTGCTTCTGTTCCCTCTCTGGCTGTGTTTCTCTCTGTCAAATAAATAAAATATAAAAAAAAAAACAAAAAAAAAACAAAAAAAAAACCACTGCTGTTCTTCTTTTTGAAACTTCTAGCTCCAGAACCGTGGGCAGGGGCCGGGCGGGCGGTGGGGAAAGCGCACCACTCTCCGCAGCCAAGCGCAGGCGGCCTGGTTATCGGGGGCAGGGTGGCCAGGATGCTGCTTAAGGCCAGTGGTACGTGGGTTGTAAATTCTGGGGTCACAGTTTATAGAGATCGGAACACGTCCCAACATGTTCTGTGATCCTAAGACATGCAAAGCGGTGTTCTCCTAGTGTGGGAGCAGCCTGATGGAGTAGGGCACTCCGGGAAGTGTTCTCACCATTCCCGTTTTGCTGGCGGCCGCACCGTTTTCTTGCTCTGTGATCTATTAACCTTTCCTGAAGTTAAGGTAATAAAACCGAGCCAGCCCTCCCAGGTCTCCCTGAAAACACAGACCCTGTTCAGAATATTTTTTTATGCCATGTTATCAAATGTTTACTATTCAATATTTATCCGAAGGCTGCAGGGAAATTAAAAGTTGAGTGGATTGCAGGGCTCAGAGTCCAGGCCTTGCTGTGCTTTCATCCGTTAAATGGAAAACCCCTTCTGAATACCCATTCAAACAAGGACAGCTTCTGTAAACTACTGTAAAACATTTTTTTAAAGAAGTCCATCAACTCTGGGATTTAAGCACCGAACAAGGAACAAATGAAACCTTCACATTTCGGGGAGAGGGGTGGGGGAGCTATATAGCTAACACAGGAAACAGAAAGGACTTCCATTTCCTCATAATGGGAATAAAACCCAGGCCCAAACAGCCGTTTCCTTATTGAGTCTCCAGGGAGACATTACCCTTGCACCAGTTCCTGTTCGCTCACCAGACAGTCGAGCTGAGAGACAGGGCTCTTGTTGCCGGGGTGGCTGATGTCCCAGACCTTAACGCAGCCCTTGCCGCCCGTGTACACGTGTCTCGTGGGGTTGCTGATGGTCACGGCGCACACCACCTCCCCGTGGTTCAGGGTGTTGATCTGGCGCGCATGCCGGGGGATTCCGGGGCCGATGAGGGCGTCGGGGGGGAAAGGGACAGGCTGCATCTGACCGTCCGCAGTGACGTGGAAGGAGTACGCACTTTTGGAGAGGGGATGGTTGGAGAGAAAGCAGGAGAAGAGACAGAGAAAACAGTTATCATAAAGCAGCTGGTTCTTAGCTCAGCAGCATCTACAAGGAAGACAAAGAAGGGAACGATTTTCCTGACGATTTTCTTGTATTTACCAAAGGAGCAAATTTAAAATACATAATAATGGAAGTCTAGGGTGTATGAAAAGGACAGGTACATTGAACTGTATTTTTAAAATATTTAACTATTTTTCAATCATGCCTAACCATCCCATAAAGCATTCCTTCCAATCCCATATAAAAAGCTAACTGTGCTTCCAAATTAACATAAAATACCTCCCTCCATGTACCTTGTAAAACTGTATGATTTCTTTAGCACAATTTTAAATGATTATTTTTTATGTTTCAGATGCAGCCCTTAAGAACTCATAATAATTTCACTTAGTAAACGGTATATTTCAACACTGACAAACAAAAACAGTTTTCTAAATGCACCAGTTTCAGGCTTGTATTTATTCTTTTTTGCATAATCAAGATAAAATAATAAAAGATTCTCTTACATCAAATAGCTTGATGATAGATTTCAAGCATTCTCCTCGACAATCTCCCTGTCTCCCTTGGCCACAAAACCATTTTATCTAAGGCAGCAAAGCAAGCCCAGCTTTGCCAGGTTCTCCCCACTGGGACGTACACAGCTCAACATACACGCTGTCGGGTGGCACTAAGCTCCTAACTTCGAAGAGAAGGACCCTGGAGAATGCAGAAGCTCTCTGTATTTTTGGCTCAATTATGCTATGAACCTAGAACTGCTTTAAAAAACAAAGTTTGTTAATTAAAAAAATGAAGAATTTTAAGAGGGGGAAGCATCAGGGTTCCTGCCTGCCCTCTCTTCGCACTCCTTCCTACTGCCTTAACCATGAGCAAGGTGATGAAAGCTCCAGCAGCCCGTGGGGGCCACAGGGCAACTTTGAAGATGGACATCAACTGCCGGAGGAAGTAGATCCCAAAGATAGGATGCAGAGGCCCTGGGGACACTACGGGGCTGTGACACCCGCCCTGGGCTGCTGACGGCCCTCTTTTATAGGAAAGGGAAATAAACCTTTACTGTTACTTTAAGCTCTTGTGTTCCTACCCTGTTCAATACAAACAAACCTAATCCTAGGATATTCTTGTTTCCACCCCGAAACCTTAAAGCATATTTTATGCTTTATAATCTGATGATTTAAACTCCAAGCACTAATATGTCACAGACATTATAAAACATGCACAAAGAAAAGATACTTTAGAGGGTAAAAGATATGGAAGATGCTGATATCCACCCCCAACATCCAAACGGATGGAATTATGCACTTTGAAGACCACTGCTTTCACTTTCTCCTTCTCTGAAGCATCAGTAGGCATTCCACAAGTTCAACATGAAGCCTTTTCCATAGGTCTGCATACATAACAAATGAAGTATGTAGAGTTTCCTCTTTCCCGTGACCCTCTGCGGTAAGTCTCGGCGCTTTCTGGAACTTGTCATTGGCACCTTGCAGTCCCTTTACAGATCTGAAGACCATGGGTATTAACAAAGAACTCCAATTTTCATTTTAATGCTAACTCAAATTTTGTATAATGACGTAGCATGCACAAAACTGAAAACTGATATAGGATATCAGATTTCCAACCTGCTCACACATATAAACCTATGTACTTCCCTAAGCTTAAGAAGAAAATAATACACTATTATTTTCACTCTATGAAAGCCAAATATCAAATACATGAAGGCTTGAGAAAGAACTTCTGGCCTGGGTAGTCCAGTCACTAAGTGTCTGCCTTTGGGTCAGGTCATGTTCCCAGGGACCTGGGATCGAGCCCCGCATCGGGCTCCCTGTATGGTGGGAGGCCTGTTTCTCCTGCTCCCCACTCCCCCTGCTTGTGTTCCCTCTATTGCTATGTCTCTCTCTGTCAAATAAATAAATAAAATCTTAAGAAAGAAAGAAAGAGAAAGAGAAAAAAGAAAGAGAGAAAGAGAAAGAAAGAAAGAAAGAAAGAAAGAAAGAAAGAAAGAAAGAAAAATTAATTTCCACTTCCCCCAACCAAAGACATAATCTTAGACATATGTTATTTCCTGACAAACTGGTTCCAGTAACTAATATTACATGGCTAGCTGGACCAAATTATTAACATTACTCTTAATTTGAATAATTGAGCACACATAATGGGAACCCTACAGAATGTTCTAGAAAATAAATATGCATACAGAACAACTATAGCTGAAAGCCCTTTCATCAAAACAAGCCACTAAATCTCCTAATTTTTTTAAGATTTTATATATTAATTTGACGGAGAGGAACACAGCTAGAGAGGGAACACAAGCAGGGGGAGTGAGAGAGGGAGAAGCAGGCTTCCCGCAGAGCAGGGAGCCTCATGCAGGGCTCGATCCGGGGTCTCTGGGATCATGACCTGAGTTGAAGGCAGACACTTAATGACTGACCTACCAAGGCGCCCCTAACTCTCTTAGTTGTTAACCCAAGTGTATCCTTTGGTGTCCTTAGTAGCATCTCAAGCCCATATGATATTTTAATACATGTGCATTGGAGTTAATGGAACCCATGCCATTTATTATGGGATATTCGGAGTTGGAATCAAATATTGCCCTTGAAGATGGGACCACAAGAACTGGAGTTTAACCCTTATTCATGTTCTAGAAGAATTCTTCAAGGTCCAGTAGCAATTATGTGAACCCCCTAAGCTGGTTCTGAAAATGACAAGGAACTAGGTAAAGTTGAAGAAACGACCACAGTGTTTTCATGAAACAATGAAACGGAATGTATTTGGTGGGAACAGTGGTTGACGCCAGAAGAGAACCTGCCACTTAAAGCTTTCTGTGCTGGGGCGCCTGGGTGGCTCAGTGGTTAAGCAAGCCTCTGCCTTCAGCTCAGGTCATGATCCTGGAGTTCCAGGATCGAGTCCCACATCGGGCTCCCTGCTCAGCGGGAAGCCCTCTCTTACTCCCGCTGCTTGTGTTCCCTCTCTAGCTGTGTTTCTGTCTGTCAAATAAATAAAATCTTTAAAAAAAGAAAAAAAAGTTTCTGTGCTGTGAGCATAACGGCACATGTGAAGGTCCATTTCTCCATCTGCCATAAATCAAGGCAGGCGCCTCCAGGTAGGCAAACTCCCCATCAGCCACCCTTTTAGCAATTCTGGATTTTTAGGGGAAGAAAATTTTACCTTGCTTCAGTTGGAATCCCTCTTGTTACAGAGTTCAGTGTTCCAGATTGAAACAGAAGCACAAAGTGTAGATAGAGAGCTGCACACTCATTTTTGGAAGACACCCACCTCTCTCCCAGGTGTCTTTAAACCACACAGGAGGTCTGTGATCAGCATACTGAGGCAATTTAAAATTGATTCACAGAGCAGTGAACTGCTGCCAGAAGCTGGGAACATTTCTGGGTCCCTAGGGGAAACACACATGGCTGTTCATACATTAGGCACAGGGGGCCTCGCAGGGAGCTGGTGCAGCCCATGGTGCTGGAGAGCCCAATCAAATGAGCAAACCAGAACAACACAAAGGGCTGATAGGTCTCAAAGAGGGATCAACTGGAAGGAAAAACCGGGGGGGGCAATGAGAGTCTGGAATTAGTTATTCATCTACAGGAAGCACAAGCATGTCATGGAGCAAAGGCCCCACTGATGGCATATCATGATGACATTACAGTCATCCCAGAAGGAAACTGAGATTCTCTACTTATTGAAGAGCTAGGAGCAGTAACATCAGCCATGAAGGGGGATTTATAAACACAGAGTGAGGATTTTATAAATATCTCCCAGTCCTGAATTCAGAAAGAGGCCGGCCACCAAAAAATGCATCTGGAATGATTGGATTTATAGAATTTCAAACACAGGCCAAATTCATCTGTGATGTTAAGCCAGAGAGGGGTGGTTTCCCTCAGCTACTGGAGAGGACACAAAAGGGGCTTCTTCAGTGCTCTTGGTGAAAAGTCACTTAGCTATACAACATAATTCATGCACTTTTCTGTATGTCTATCTCAATTTTAAAAGCTGAAATTTATTTGTTTGTTCAAGAAGAAGTCAGAAGGGCCCCTGACTGATGGTCAGACCAGGTCCATGGCCAAGCTGAGAGCCAGACTCAGGTGTGAAATGTATGGGAGACGCCTGGCTCGCTGGCTGAACCACCTGCAGCCTAGGAACATGTCCGTTCCTGACCCTTAAGAAAGACATATAACCAAGTATAAGAGATGCAGGGGTTGCTCTAGGGGTGAAATGAGCTGCAGAACCATTAACCACTGAACACCGTGCTCCACACCTACAGGGCCTTCAGAGAACAGGAGCATCGGTATCAAACACCCATGACTTAAAAAGAGGAAAGGGAGGGTATGCTCAATCAAGGACTCTTTCATCCACCAGTGGGCGAGCACGGAGACCAGGAATGCAGAAAGGGAGGATGGTGCTGGGTGGGAGTCAGGAAGGCACGTGCAATGGCAAGGCAAAGGAAATCCACAGATCCCGAAGGGCCCAAGTGGAGAGACAGCCCTTGGCAAAGATGGGAAGAGGGCATGTAGCTGGGACCGTGGCAAACTGTGAGGCAGAAAGAATGAGTTTCTGCTGCCCTTGTGCACCCAAGAAAGCCTCAGAGAATTGAGTCCCTGCCCCAACCCAGCTTTCTGCACAGGCGCCTGCTGATCAGGATCTAATTCCAAAATCTGGTTGGAGGACTGAAGAGAATAAAGCCCCCTGGACAGCACAGATGTAAAAACTGAATGAAATCAAACTCTTTTGGAGCTGAAAACGCTTCCTTTATTAGGCACACAGCAGAGGTGAAGAAACTCAAAGGAAGGAGTCCCCACTGGGAAGCCTCCCAGGGACGCAGGCAAGCTGGAAAACAAGACTGCGCTTTGGAGAAGCAGGTTGTTTTTTTTCCTAGCGGACTGCTGCTAATAAAACTATGTTGTGTTCTGCGGCCAAAGGAAAACAGGTGTTTACAGAGTTGTTGGTTTGCTGGAAATAGACAGGAACAGCAGCGGCGGGATCCAGTAAATGGTGATGAAGAACCACGACCCCCGGAGATCGTGGCTGCAGCCAAGACCCCGCCGCCTGTGGACTTGGCACTCTCGACGGGCAAGCGCGAGCTGTCTTAACAGATATCAAAAATCCAATCATGTCAGAAACCCTCATGTGCTTTTTAGGGCTCGCCAAGCCCTTCAGGATGTACCACGGCTGGGCCTCAGTCATGTGACCGTCCTGTATCCGAAACTCCCTGCCACGCAGGACGACGGGCCAGTCCCCTAAAATACCACACCCTGTCACGTCTCCAAGTTGTGCACAAACTGTTCCCTCTGGCCCTACAATAGCACTGCCTCTCTCCTGAGTGCTCGTCACCTGCCCTCCTCAGTGTGCCACAACCTCCTAGGCAGGACATTCTTTTCTGGGGTCCTGGCTCTTCCATCAAATCTCGGCCATGGCACGTGTTGCACTGTGGACCAGCCGCACGTGTTCATGCTTTTCATCCGGTGTTTCTCCCACAGCAGAGCTCTTCGGGGACAGGTGGGATGGCTTTGCCAGCTGGCTGGCACTCGCTACCTGAATCTCAGCACCCCGAGTCCTTCATCAGTACCCCACTCACTTAGAAATGGAGGCACAGAAGGTCGCTCTGGCAAGGAGAATATGCTGCAAGAAAGTGGAGGGTCCTCTAACCACCTGGGTTATGCCAGCCAACTTCCCCCGAGAAATTTCCAGTTGGCCTTCCAAATGTCACTAAGAGATGGTATCAACATGCCCGAGGGGGAAAAGCGGTCCCTTAAAGGCCGATTTGGACCAAAACAAAAGGCAATGAAAGCAACCACAGTGATGGAGTGTAACCCATGGCCCTTCCCCAAGTCAGCAGAGCCTGGTGGACACAGGACCCTTTCAGAAGCTGCCACGGGTCAGAGGCAAAAAGCCCAATCCCATGCTAGCAGCTGAAAAGCATACCACAGGGTAAAAAAAGGAAACTGAGGACACAGAGTAGAGGTTCAGCTAGTCCCTAATAAGATGTGGGGGACATGGGTAACTTACTCGTGCATCGTTTCTCTGTATTTACAACATGCCCTGAGAAAACCTGCCCACTGAACACGACTGTGGGGGTGTGGTATAAATGAAGGTGCACGAGAAGGTACTTCAGAAAAGCACGACGCATAACATAGATTCAACCTCTGGTTCTTGTGTCAGGAAGTAGCTCACTATCCCTTATGATTTGGAGACGAGAAGCAACAGTGCAGGAGAGGGTCACTGGCGCCCTCGGCTAGTAAGCAGAAGGACCACGATTCAAGTTCCGGGCACCGAAGGCAGGCCTACCACAGAAGTAGAGCTCTTGATCCTCACCCCACCTTCACACTGGCACTACCTTGGACATCACTATCCCCTGCAGAGGGAAAATGTGTGCCCATCAGGATGGAGACAGGTAGCCTACACAAGAGAAATCTTGTCAGTGCCATCGGGGTACTTCCTTAGAGCCCTGGCCCCCAAGGCTTTGAGGGCTGGGGCATCTGGGCCATCCTAAGGTAGATGAGAAGAATGTAATTTATGATTGTGGAGGATACTCTTCGCCTCAAGAACTAGTATAATGAAGGTGGTGGCAGGGGGAGTGGGATGTGAGATGGCAAGGAAATCAGACCCATATTATTCTAAGATTTCAGAAAAAGAAAATAGATCTTTGGGAATATGATTCATCTATTTATGATAAAATCTCCTTCACTGCCACTATAACAAGCTTTACCTTTAATATTTCTTCAGGTTTGCATATCTAACTCATAACATCTATAAAACACAGGACAGGGTCCCTGGGTGGCTCAGGTCATGATCCTGGAGTCCTGGGATCAAGCCCCATATTCGGCTCCCTGCTCGGCAGGAAGCCTGCTTCTCCCTCTCTCACTCCCTCTGCTGTGTTCCCTCTCTGTCAAATAAATAAATAAAATCTTAAAAAACAAAACAAAACACAGGATTATTCCAGTTTGGTATTCCAGCATCCTTCCAAAGAGCAATTATGCAGTTTAGGGCACAATTCCTACCCTATTTGGAAGATACCATATTAAATTACAAGGTGAGAACTTAAAAGCATTAAGGTAAGAGATTGTGTTTGTTTCCTTATTTATGACTTAGATGTACGAATGACTATTCCCATTTTTTGAAAATGCAAATGCAGAACCTCTTAAAATGCACTTGAAAAAATTACACCAGAAAATTCCCCAGAGGAAAATGGGAGATGGTCTAGTCGATAATCTAGGAGATTCTCTAGCAAAGTTAGTATTTATGATTCAGAATTCTAGGCCCTATTCCAAGTTCTACCAACTAAATGTTTGAAAACCTGTGGGGCGCTTGGGTGGCTCAGTTGGTTAAGCGTCTGTCTCTGGCTCGGGTCATGAACCGGGGTCCTGGGATCGAGCCCCATGTCGGGCTCCCCCTGCCCCTGCTTGTGCTCTGTCTCTCATAAAATCTTTAAAAAAAATAAATAAATGTTTGAAAACATGTAAATGTGCTGACCAGCAACAAGGCTCCCGTGTAGGACGAAGACTGAAACCAAGAGATGCCTGGATGAAAAGTAAGACAAAGGAAAGTTTAAAATACAGCCCTTTCAAAGCTCAATTTGAAAATTCTAGCAAAGGAACCAGCCACTACAGGCAAACAAGCATTATGTAAGCAAGAAAGAAACAAAGCACACTTATATCTGATAAACTGAAAGGCATTTCTGAGAAGAGGAAGAGGGAGAGAGAGATGTGCAGGGAGGTCAACTCTCTAGGAGCTACGTAACTCACATCAAAATAAAGGGCCTTTCATTTCAATATATTCTCAAGAAATTAGCTACTTCCCCAGAGATCAAAGAGTAGAAAAACAGAAATTAAATCCAAACCCAAATGTGATAACGAGACATAAAACAGGCATTACTTATTGGCTACTTTTTTCGTTACTTTTGGCATTTAATAGACTAAAAAACACCCAAATATCTTAACAAGTAAAAAGAGGGCTGAATTAATTTTCAAATCCATTAAATAAGCCAACTGTGGATTCCAGGCACGGTCAGCAGAGGAACCAGAAACAAGATCAGGACTGGAAAATGGGGTGAGGTGTGGGGGCAGGGGGTCGACCACCGAAACGTCTTCTCAGCTGGAAGCCAGAATGGCCTCTCTTCACAGCTGCAAAACATGTTTTCCTAAGAGGCAATTTTGCTCCATATGTACTTAAGATTTTCTTTTCTCTTTAGGATCCAACTCCAAAAAGGTACTTTAAAGATTTATTTAAACAGTAAACGAGTGGGTGTAAGATTTCCCAATTACATGTCTAGCATTAAACAACAGGGTGAAGCTGGATCTTAAGCCAAACTATTATTAGTCTGAGTTATTACTGACCTCTAGGCGCTACTACAGAGGCAGGCAGGGCACAGCCTGCAAGCATGGATGAAAAGGAAAGCGGTACTTGGGGCCAAAATGCCGCCTTGTGGGGGGAGGGCAGAGTGAGGCACAGCAAAGAGATGCTGACCTAACTAAACTTCAGAATTTCTCTTACCAGGATCTCCACAAGACTCAGGGGAACACATTTCCTAAAACTAAAAGTGAGTTCAAGGGAAGCTGACCAAACAATACCAATTAAATCTCGCCTCGAGGGTCTGAAAACACAGTCGGGATAACCTCTTATAAATCAGCAACGCTGAACTATAAAATGCAAAATGTGAATCTCCTTTGGCAAGGATGAGTCACAGTCTTACATTATCCCGGTCTCGTCTCCCACCTACTCAATACACCAAATATTTGTTTACTGGGCATTCATACTCAAGCAGATGGAGGGACGTCACATGTTTTGGTTCCCGTTAAGGAAGAGGCAGGTAGAAATCTGACATGTGCACATCATGGTAACTCAAGGCCAAGGCGTAGAAAGTGTCACAGGACGTCACAAGGTGCTCCTGGAGACAGGTCACGTTGGCAAGGCATCAGTGAGGGCTTCGTGTGAAGAAGGCAGCAACAGAAATGGTCTTTGAAGTAGAGAAAGTCTTCTCACAGAAAGAAGTGAGACTGGTGGACAGGGACATTGCTCCAGATAGGAAGAGGAAAGGCTTTCAGAGAATGGAAGGTTCTCTCTTTGGGCCCAAGTACAAGATGCAAAGAACATATGACATGAGTCTAGAAAAGCAGGTGGGTATGAGTACCAGAGGGGCCTTGATACCCTGTTCACAAGCTTACATGCAACTTTTGAAGATCTCTGAGCAAGAGAGGAACCTAATCAGGTAAGCACTTTATAAAGGGGAAAACTTACCTAGGATCTTACTGGCAAAAGTGAGTAGGAATTAAGCGAGGATTTTAACAATGAGTAAGACTGGTAAAATGTGACTTAAACAACAAAGAATCATAGGCTTACTTGTGCACCCAGATGTCAGAGAGAATGAGAATGTTGTCTTTAACAAAAAGAAGTTTAGGAAAGACAGGTGTGGGGGTGAGGGAGACGGGGGAAATAACCAAGTTGGTTGGGAAACCCTACCGATATTTCACTTTAACACCAACAAATACAAAACAGTGGCAACAGGAGTCATCTTGCTCTACTGCACTTTGATAAAAACAAAACAAAACCAAAGCCAACGATGTAAGGCCACAGGCCTTTGCCTATGTTCTTTAGGGGTCCGTAGGAGGACCCCTACGGAATTAAAGCAGCTCAGAAACACCACTTCCTTGAAGACTGTCACATAGCATTTCTCTCGGTCATAGCTCTTCTCTCAGTTTTAATTATGCATTCAATTTTGTGATTATTTGATTAATGTGGTCTCTCCATCACTAGGCTGTGAGCTTCCAATAGGGTCCTCTATGCCTATGCAGCAGGTTTCAGCGAAATCAGTGGGAGAGGACAAGAAGGAGGTAACTGTTAGATTTTAGTGAGCAGATGGTATGGGAACCTGGAATCATATCCCACAAGATAGGGCTGAAGCAATGGACATATTCAGCCAGAAGAGAAGACTTGTGGCAAGATGGTGGTCTCCAAATATCTGAAAAGGTGTCACGGGGATGATGGACGACTGGGGCACTATGTGGTCTCAGGGGGCAGGAATGAACCAGGATTGACGGATAAAAGTTCCAGCGAGAAAGATCTCAGCTCGAGGGCTGCAACACAGTCCACACAGCCAGGGAAAGCGGCTTGCTCCAGGCCCCAGACATACTTAGGCAGAAGCACACAGCCACTAGTGAGGCAAGCATGCGAGACCTGAACCACAGATGAGCACTTACACTAGCGGCACTTCCAAGATCCCCCCAGCCCCACTGGAACTCTCCTGGCTCTGCCTTTCTCCTTCTCGGAAGGAACTCCTCCATTTGCATAGGAATCCCTCAAGCTCCTGTGTGCTGGGACCATGTGGCAGGCTGTCCCAGCTACCTGCAATGGTCCACCTCTTCTGCCCTCTCTGTTCTGTGGGCTGTTCCTCCTATGCACGCTTAGCTTTCAGTGTCTCCTCCTCACCCCGAGGAAGCCCTTCCCGTCCTAACCATCATCACTCTCCACATGTTTGCCTGCTACCCGCTGCTCTGCCCTCACGGCGCCTCACAAAGGTACTGCAGTACACGTCCCTCTAATGTTTCCGCATCAGCAAGCCCCGCAAAGGTGGGGAAGATGAGCATCCTCTTTTCTGGAGCCTGCTCGGCATCTAGCACAAAGCCCGACACACAGTTCTCACTCAAGTGTCCATCAGTAACCAGCCGTCACCTTACCCAAAAATTATTTCGATTGGTATTTCTCAGAGGATGACATTTGCAAACCTTCCCCCCCCCCCCCCCCCCCCCCCCCCCCCCCCCCCGTCGCTCACCCTTCCCCTGGCTATGTGGGATTGTCACCATTTCTCCTAAGTGCCCCGGACCAAAGCTGCTGGAAGAGTGTCTTGCAAACATTTGCTACCATCCGTATGGAGATCAGCTCACTCAGGCACAGAAGGGTTGAAAATGCTTGCACAGCAACTCGACACAGAGTCAACCCATGACAGCTGACTCTTCTAATAAAAAACTGGGGCTGGGGCGCAGTTCGGGTAATTGGCTCAGTCGGGTAAGTGTCTGCCTTTGGCTCAGGTCATGATCCCAGGGTCCTGGGATGGAGCCCGGCATTGGGTTCCCTGCTCTGGGGGGTAGCCTGCTTTTTCCTTTACACCCCCACCCCCTCAGCCCCTGCCAGCTCGTGCTCTTTCTCTTTCTTAATTTTCGTATGCTCTGGCTCGCACATAAATAAAATCTTAAAAAAAAAAAAAACCCCAAAAAAACACCTGGGACTTACATTGTGTATCTTTCTTCTCTTATTCATCTGTATTTGTTATAAGACAACAAATCTTGGTCACATTGGGAAAAAACTGGTCATCATAGATGCTTTGGGAAGCACTGCCTCAGGGAGTATTACTTTACTCGGACAATGAGGACAGGAAGCCCTCATATACTAATTAATGGATTATAACAAAGGAAGTAAGATGCATAGCCCAGACCCAAGAGACAATGGTGAACACAATTTCCCCCCTTCTGATATTAACTCGATCTTCCTCACATTACATGGCTCCCCTCAAACTTAAAAGACAACCCTAAAAAGTATATTTTCACTGTTTTGGAGCACTGACCACTCTGATCCAGGGACTCACCCTCACACTCACATGTAACTCTCACAACTTTGCTGCTGTGCCCACTGTCACTGT